>JABUQX010052760.1:22500-23645 GCA_015478945.1 Trachelipus rathkii | reverse complement strand
GTTCTACACGTGTGTGTGTGTTGACCTCATAATCAGTGTGTGTGTGTCTTCCTTTCCATGTGTGTGTTGGTGATGAGTGCCACGGCCAATGTTGTTCTTTTTGGTGTTCGTGTGTGTGGTGCTGGTGTCACACAAATGTGGTGGTTGTTTTGTTGTGAAATTGGAACCTAACCAAAAGCTTTCAATATGCAAGAAAAAATAAGCAAAGCGTAAAATTATCACATAGCAAACTTTTAAAAAAAAAACACACACACCCACTCAATCCAGCTTTAAAGATCTGTGATCGCACCTTTAATACACCAATGAGTACCTCGAATATTCATCTCTCACCCACTCAGATAAAAATTTTTTACCAGACATAATTTTTACAGATCTGACGACTTCGTAAATGAATACAGTATAAATATACCAATGATCCACTAAGAACTCTTCCCTCCAACCTCTTTCCTTGTTCACTCACGGTAAGGTGGTTTCCTACGACCCTTTACAAATAATAATTTAATTCTCTTAACATTAGAGCAAACATTCTATACCAAGTATTATTATTACCAACCTCTCCGGCAGAAAATAATTCACATATCACCAAACCAACTCACGTTATAAAACACATAGTTCCTACCTCACTTTACCTTCGTTATCTCAAAATTTCTCCAAAAAATTCCTATTAAAACTATCCTTACCCCATTTTAAAATCTTCTTCCTTTCAAAAAAATCTTTAAACCACAAACATCATACCAACACCATTACTTCTCAATTTCGACAATCCTACCAAAATACCTTGTTGCCCATGTACAATAAACATTACATGTTGAAAACATGATTTAACCCGCCGTAATTACCAACACAAAAATGACATTTTTAAAATTTATTTTAAAACCTTGTAACCCTGATTATAATAATATTTGGTATTTTTTCTTCCAGAAATTAACTTCTTATATCCTACATTTAATTTAAAAACTTGTTTACTATTTATGTATATATTTAATTATATTTATTTTGACCCAATCTTGGTCTCTTCAGCTGCTATGTTATGTAAACTAAATTAAATATAGTAAAAATACATAAAATAAAATTATCAAAAAAGTTTTTGTTTTCATTTTTTGAATATATATCATTATATATATATATAAATATATAAATTAATA
>JABUQX010052760.1:7500-20000 GCA_015478945.1 Trachelipus rathkii | reverse complement strand
ATATTATATGCTATATATATCCCTATATATAATATCATAATATTTACGTAAAGAGTCTTATACTATAACTTATTGAAATGGGTAAAATATAACTTGATAATTACTGAAAGAAAAACTAGACAAGAAGTTAAGTATACTAAATTAATGTTATAGTATATATAGTATAAGCAAAGTACAGTATATTGAATATATAAATAATAGCTAAGTAGAAAATCTCAATATATATAGTTGATATAAGTGATGGATAATAATATGTGTAGCTTAGTACTATAGTAAAGATAGTATTATATATATATAATATATATATATATATATATAATAGTAATTAGTAGCATGTATAACTATAGCAATATAATTAATAAATATATATACCCTTACCCCTTCATAACTTTATAATATATTTTTTTATATATTATATATGATTTATATAATATTTATATTATATATAACTATATAATATATATTTATAATATAAATAATATTTATAATATATATAGATTTATATATTATATCATTGAGATAGATAATTTGAGATAATTTATATATACTATTATATATATATAGCTACCACATCAATAATGATAAAGCATCCCCATGGATCTATATATACTTTTATAGTATATATATATATAGCGCTATAGTATATATATTACATAGTACTAGTTATATAAATGACAACAAAAAAATAATATAATATTAAGATATAATATATAAATATAATATATATATAATACATTTACCATAAGTTGAATATTTACATAAAGATATAGGAATTAATAGGATTATATATATATATATAATCAATACCATATTTAGTTTATATATATATTAGTAATACTTTATATATATATATATATATATATATATTATATAATGAGAATTATATTAAACTATATTATATATATATTATATATAATATATATATAATATCATGTATATTATTAATTATATATTTATATATATTTTATATATATATATATATATTATGGTATATATTACTTTTACATAAATATAAGCTATATATACAACTATAATACTGAGACTATCTGAAAAGTAATAAGAGAATTGAGATAGTTTATAATTATCATTATATAATTAGAAATCTAGTTTAATATGGGGGATATATGAATAGAATATATATATAAATAGTTAAGGAGATTGAAAAGTTTCAAAGATCTTATATAATAATATAGTAGAATTCCATGTATTAAAGAAATTATTATCTTAAAAAATATAGTTTATAATATATTATAATTATATTATATTATATTAGTGATGTACCATACTGATATATTTTACATCTTTTCTTGTATATAGTTATATAGTAATTATATTATTAATTGAGTAGTATTATATATAATTTTAAGTAGAAAATCTACATGAATATAGTACGGTAACTACCTTTTTTTTATATGTATATATAGGGTATGTATATACTATAATATATATATATATATATATATATATATATATAAATATAATATATATAGTTATTATATATATATATGTTTTTTTTTATTATATTAATATATATATTATACCTAGTAAATTAAAATAGTCAGATCTAGCTTATACCTATATATAGCTATTTAATTGTATATATATAGCTTATATTTGATGAAAATAATATATAATAAATATAGAATTATTATATTATAATACTCTATATATTCATAAGGTTATAATAGGTTTATATATATAAGATATAATAATGAGTATATACATAGGGTATATAATATAGTGAGTATAAATTTAAGTATTGTAAACTTATAATTATTATATATATATAATATATGTATAAGAAAAACTTTCGAATATATAGAATATAAATATAAATATACAGTATAATATAAATATATATAATATTATATACTCAGTATAATAGATAGCACACTCTAACCTCCAAACTATATATATAACTAATATAATATATACATATATAAAGAGAAGGTGGTATAAACATATAATAATATTAAATGCTCATTATCTATTGATTTATAGACCCACTGGTTAGTACCTTTACATTTCGGATTTAACTTATAGTCCATATAATAGATCTCTATATGAAGATATATTATCTTTATTTATATATATTACTAAATTATTAACCTTTATCTATATAGATATCAATGATATATTATATATAATGTAGTAATATTAGACAAGGTAGTATTGTACAGAGTAATTTATATGATTATAGTGAACACCTGGAGGATATATATCTGAGGTATATATAGTAGATATATATGTAATATAATTGAGAGTATATATAATATATATAATGACAGTATTTAATATATAGTTTATTATATATTAGTCCAATATATATTAATAGGGACTGCTATAGATAAAATCGTCAATATATAGTCTAATCAGAGATAGAATATAGTTAGGTTATTATGGTATTAGCCTAATCGAAGCTAAGTTAGAATTACTAAAATAATCTTTTATATTACGTTTATGTTATTAAATATCAGTTATAATTACTAGTCAATAAGTAGTATTATTATATCATTATAGTAAGGATTTATGAGTTAATATCTATTTTAAGTTATTGATTATAAAAAGATATAAAGTATATTGAACTAATTATAAGAATAAAGCCACCACACTCAATATAATACGAGCACTTTTAGCCTTTCAAGTTAAGTAGGTTAATTAGTATACTATCGTTTTATTAAGCAATACTAAGAACCTCGATCTAGGATAACTAGGTATTAATTTATAGTAATCTGAGGATGATAGTGAAAGGCTTATATATGATGGATAATATTCACTAATACGATTATTACTAGAAGATGTAGTTCTATTTTGATATATATTATGAATTATCTGTCAGATTATGTTTATAGCACGAGTCATATATACAATATGAAATTATTAAAAAGAATTTTTATATTCAGAAACGGAGAACCAATGGCTTATCTACTCAATATCAGTAAAGGCATAAATGCACACTTATCTATCCTGTTTAAATGAGTAATTATAATAATATTGATTCGAATAATAAGTTTTAATCTGTAGACCTGGTACTACTGATAATAAGCTCTCAGTCAATATATATATAATTATATATTATTTATAACTCGAAGGTGGGTAACCAATAGTATACTTAATAAACTAAAAATAATTAAATACCTGCAATATTCAGAATTTCTTACATTAGGGGCAAGACTGTGAGATCACAAATATTGAAAAAGATAATTAAGGAAGAATACGTTAGTAAAGAAAACAATCCAGCGTTTCCTTGAACTTAACAACTAAATTATCAGAAGCTATCAGATTCTAGTATTATCAGGGTAAATACTAGATTATAAACAGGACATGTCTGTTAGTATTATATGCATAATTTATTATAAATTACAATTACAATTACATATATATATTATAAAGTAATATATAGGAATAATATAATAAGCATATGCAATACAATAAACACTATTATTATTAATTGTTTATATTATGTTAATATGGTAATGCGGATATATATATTATAGAGAGAGACGTTAATGATTTTAAGCTGGTAAAAGATTATTGAGAGAATATTGAATATACACTGATATTCATATTTATTTCCTTTTATTAAATAAAATCCTAGTTAATCACTTAGGACCACCTATCATATTATACTATTATTCAGCAGTAATATTTATTAAGCAGTAGGCAAGTTTAAGTTCTTCTAGTCGAGAGTATATAATATAAACTTTATTAATTAAATTAATATACATGATTCATTATCTACAGTACTGAATAGTATTTGTACAATAAGGAACATGCTGAGTCATATATACGCTTATGCAGTTAATACTTACCAATTAGTCACTATTCATATATAGTAATATTTATATAAATATATAATATATAATATTTATAATTATATATATATATATTAATTATATAAACATAATATATTATATATTATAATAAGTAGACCTAATTACGCGTAAAGTTTCTGAGCCTTATATAATATTAATTTCGAGCTACGTAAACTGGATCAGACACACTAGGAAATAATGATATATATATATATAACTAAGTGATATTATACTATATAGTATTGAACTATTATTTCAGTAAATTATCTCAGAAATTATATCAAATTAGATAAATGAATTCATTATTAATATTATATACTATTATTATATTTTATAATATACTATGATATAATATTATATATAATTATATTAGTAATTAATATACTTATATAGTTATGATCAAGAATTATCTAATATTAGTATTATATAGTACTTAGATATTAATATAGTAATGATAGGAGATAAATGATTTGTTAAATTTATAAAATGATAAGAGCGTAGTGAAAGTGAGATAAATAGTAGGATGGATAGTACTTAATAAATAATATAATCAAAAGAATAGTGTGTTTAATGATAAATATTGGTTAAGTAGACATATATCTATTTATCAGGATAATAAGTTAGGTGTATGTATGTTCTTTAATCAACTGTTCTACAGTATATCGTTTTGAGGAATCTGATGAATGTTATTATTATGGTTTACCTTATTACCTTCCTTAACTTATACTTTATAAATTGTGTAAATTGGCTGGAAAGCTTCTTCCCAAGAATACCCATTTTTCAACTTATCGGGATTGATAACTGATTATTGAAAGATTCCTACTCTTTAAGTAGATAGAGGAATTTTATTCTTAGGTACGTTGGATGAGAAAAGAAGTAAAACAGTCTCGTGAGATAGTAGGTTAAATTAGATATCTTAAAATTAGGAATTTCTGGAGATTAAATAATATCTAGTTCTAATTAATTAGTACGGAGAGTTATAAATATAAGCTATTAGTATAAGTCAAGTAATAAACCACAAATATATAAATGATAAATTAATTGAAAGATATACAAAATATATAGAATTTTTATTAAATTTGAGTACCATAGAAATGAAACATCGAAATTAGGAGAAATTCGATATTATTTCGTATGAAACCGTCTTATAGTATATACAGGTATTATAATATATTTTATAAGTATAATATTGGATTTTATATTCAGATGGAACATAACTGACTTCCGATTCCATTATTTACCTGTAACGATTAGAAATTTTAATAATATAAATATATTATTATAATATATAAAGAACCATATATTTATTAAAATTAAAATACATATTATAATATTATATATAATTATTATATAATATATATATTAATAATTTTATATATATATATATATATATATATATAATATAATATATATATATATAATAATATTAATATATATATATTATAATTAATATATATATACTTAATTATATAATTATTTATATATATATAATATAATATATATTTATATATTATATAATATATATTATATATATATATATATATTATATATTTATATTAAATTTTATTTATATATAATTTATTTAATATTATATATATCTATGTATTTCGATATTGCTGTTTGATTATTCTGTTTCAATAGAATTAACAAATTATATAGTATAATTATTATTATTATTATATTTAATATATATATATATATAACATATATATATTATACATATATAAAATTATTATATAATATTATATATAAATTTTAAATATATATATATAATATAATTAATTAATATTATAACTATATTATTATATTATATATATATATATATAATAATATAATATATATATATATATTATATATATATATAAATAAAATATATATATATATAAATAATTAATATTAGATAATCTAATAATATAATATAATATAAATAATATATTATACTATATATAATATATATATATAATATATATATATATATAATATATTATATATATATATATACATATATATTATTAATATGATAATAATATATATTATATAATATATATAATAATCATATATATATATAGTATTAAATATATTATATTATATATATATATATATATATAGTATATATTATATTTATATATATTATACTTACAAATTATTTATTTTTATAAAAAAAAAATAATTTTTATAATTAATATCGTACAGATATTTAATTTTTATAATAATATAATATTATAATTATATATATATATAAAATTATTATATATATTATATATAAGTATATATATTATATTATATATAATTAAGTATAATAATATATAAATTAATATATTAATAATAATATTATATATTATACTTATTATATTTATAAATATAATATAATATATATATATAATAACTTATATATAATATATATAATATATATATAATAAAAATATAATAAAATATATATATAAATATATTTAATATAATATATTTATAAAGTTGCTTTATAATAGACTACGTATCAATATATTATTCAATTTATATTTCAAATTTTTTCTAATTTCTTTATACTTTCATTTAATAAATTTTAATTTCTAAAATCTCTGAGCATTGATTATAATTATATATATTAATTGTCTTTATAATTATAATTTATATAATATATATATTTATATATTAATTTAACTTAATTATTAATTATATTATGTTTATTATTATTTAATTAAATAATAAATAATTTATTAATTCTCTTTCAACATTTAGCAAATTAATCTCATATTTTCATTATTAACTTCTAAATTATTATACACTCAATACATTCTTCTCCGGCACATAAGATGTGATAATGAATATATTTTACTCGTATTATTATTATTATATTATACCACTATACTCTAATCCAACCACCACGTGATAAAACAAATATTTCCTACCTCTAGCCTGTATCGCTGTCGTTAATCTACTCTAGAAATTTCTTCTACTCACTCAAATATACATACTGACCTGATTTAAAAAAAACATATTTCCTCTAATGCTATATCACCACTTATTATTATTTAAAATCCATTTTCATATTCCTTTTACTCACAATGATGAAAGTCTTATGTTAAAACCAACTCTCACTCTCAATACACACAACAATTACACATAATTATTTTTTCTTCAATGTGAATTTTACAAAAATACCTGCCATTTGCAATAACATTATTACATTTTGGGAAACACATGATTTAACGGCCCGGTTTAATACCAACACCAAATAAGGACTGTTAATATTTTAATATAATCTAAGTTTATAACCTTTTTACTACATTTTTAAGATGCATAGATTCTCTCTCTTCTCATCAAGTCATCTTCTCATCCTCACAGTATCTCTCTCTCTCGTCTCTCATACTTTTTAACATCTACGGTCCATTCACGTACTTTACTCTCTCTATCATCTTTCTTTAACTTCATCTTCACTTCACTCAATCTTGTTCCTCTCTTCATGCTCTGCTCTCCCCTATAGTTTATAGTTATAACTAATTAAATATAGTTTAAAAATACAAAACATATATTAATAAATTATAATCATAATACCATTGTCATTCTTATTTTATATATATTATATTAATATATATAATAATATATTAATATATATTATATAATAATATATAATATATTATATATATATTATTATATATATATTATTTAATATATATATATTAATATATATTATATATTATATATAAAATTTATATATATTAATTATATTATTAATATATTATACTATATATAATATATTTATATATATATATTATTTATATTATATATATAATATATATATAATAAATATAAATATTAATAATTAATTATATATATTAATATATTATATATAATATATAATATAAATATATATATATATTCATTATATATTATATTAGATAATATTAGGTAGTAGTGTTATGCACTCAGGATATCTTACCTGGACTTCTTCAGGACTCCTAGGTCTTGTGACTGGAGTTCTACGGACCTTTATTATTTAATAAGATATCCTTCGCTCTTATTCCTGCTTTTAGCTTAGACTAGTTCTCGCGTGATACTTTCTCACGGTTACCGGAGACCTAATTATATTAATATTTATTTTTAAAAGGTAGTTTTGAAAAATTAAAAATAGTTTTTATATAAATTCATTTTGAATTTATATATATATTTTATTTAATTTATAACTATAAGTTGATTTAATGTAAAAAAAAAATATTATATTTAGAAAAGAGTTAAAAGTAAGAGTTAATACAATAAAAGTATAGGTTATAAATGAAAATAAATATTATTATTTTGAGGATTTGCTTGTTGATTTTGTATGATGATGCGCGCGCATACACATGCAAACTAATATAACTATTTTATTATATTATAATTTTATACAAATACATAAAATATTTTATAATAAGTTTTTATAAATATAATATCACAGTATAATTAATCAATCAACATATTAAATCATTTAATATTGGGACACCATATATTACTAAAAATTGTAAATATACTAATTATTTTGAATTTAAACAATACTAATAAAGGATATTTGTATTACCATAAATGACTACCAAACCAACTTATAACAATAAAATAAATTAACACTTATATTATTTAGAATAAATGCTTTGCTTACAAAAATTGGCAACTACATGTAAATAGGGTCAATTAATGATATTTTCGTAGTGTAAAAAGAACTTATTAATTAACTTTATACATGCCATTACATATATATAGCTGTGAATATTACCAATAAAATCTTATTAATTTAATATATAGAATAATATATATATATTATATATAATCTCTTAATCTTTACTAAATTATTTATTAAAGTAGCTATTACTTATTAAAGTTTTAACAAACTAACATATGAAAATATTTTTATATAATTTATATAGCAAAAATAGAATTATTATATAATTTATCATATCCAAATTTGAATAAGAAATGAAAGTCTCTAAATGTATTGGATTTTGTGGATGATAATATTAATATTATAACATAGTAATTTAAATTAATACTATATATATTATATATATATAATATATACTGTTGCATATTAATCTAAATATCATATTGTTTAGTATATCACTAAAATGTCGCCATTATTTATGAATATGTAATATTATAATATATTATATATATTATATATATTATAATAATATATATTAATATATATATATATATATATATATTTAATATATATATATAAGTATTAATATAAGTAATTAATAAATATTAAATAATAAAATTATTATATTGATATATAGGTATAAATATCGAAATATCGCAAAATATCTACAATATTATACAAGAATATTTATATATATAGATTTAATATATATATATATATATATATATATATATATATATAATTATTTATATATAATATTTATATATTATATATAATATAATACTAATATATATATATATATATTAATATATATATATAATATATTATATTAAATATATATTATATATATATTTATATTATATATTATATATATTATATAATATATTACAATATTAATATAATATAATATAATTATATATACATATATATATATCATATTATAATATTATATATATTTAATATTATATATAATATTATATATTATATAATTAATATATATATATATAATATATATATAATATAGTGCATTTATTAATTATATATATATATATATATATAATATATATATATATATTATGTATTACCCAAAGTCTATAGTTATTACGTAATTTTATTATTGGAACCAAAACTATAATAGAGTATCACTTAAATACTAATAGAATTTTTGAGAAAATTAAATGTATATATACATTGTTAAGCTGACATTAATAATAAGTACAGTTTGTAATAGGTATATTAGAATGATTTTAAAATACTAGCTTATAGGGATTATCTACTGATCATGTTTATTGATAATTCAATCATTTTGGTTTACTTACTATTAAATCTCATGAAACTTATAATGTAATATTTTCTTTAGTGATACTATATTATATAAAGTTACTCATTTATCTATTGTATAGCTAATAAATTTTTTATGTTTTATTATTTGTCAATTAATTAATATTCAATTAAGTATATATATATTATATAGGGGTTATGCTAAAATTATTATGATTTAAGAGCAAACATGTTGTGAATGGTATATTATTATTATGGATTTTAATATAGATGTATGTTTATGCAAGTTTAATTATACTAATTATATAAGTTTATTACTATTACTCTTTTTTAATCATTAGGTACACAAAATATACGTTCTATATTATAATATAAGTAACAGTAAAAATTAAAAGTCATATATACTTTCAATTAAGTTTTTATTTACACCGCTTATTATCTTTCATGTTTTTTAGGCTATATATAATATAATTATTGCTAATTATAATACAAATATTAATACTGCAGTTAGTATTACAACATGATATTAAATAATCAATAACATATTCTATATCATCACTGTACTGATACTTATCATTTTTTATAGTTAATTCTTTTTCAATAATTAGTGGGTTTATATATATATATATAATTATTATATATATATATATATAATATAATATAATATATTATATTATTAACATGTAACAAATTCTAAAATTATATTCTATCCATTAGCTTTATTTATCCAGTTGATATTGCTTTTAAGATATATCTAGTAATTGAGAGTTTTATTTTTACGAATTTAGTAATAGGAATTATATAGTTAATATAATAATTGCCAATTTTATTAATTGTACTATACTAGGTATGATCCTTTTAGCAGTACATATTAATTAACTAGAACAATAAAAAGCAATCCTGTCTCCTTTCCTTTCTTCTATCAAAGTCATCTGGTTATTGTATGTTAAATTGGCTAAAATTAGATAATTTTTGTAAATTTCTAGTTTAAATTTATGATTATATTGTAGGTCATTAATTATTAGATATTTATATAGTTATGATCAAAAACTTAATTAAATTTATAATACTATACATAATTATCCGTACATAAGTAATTAAATAATATTTATATATATATGATATTTTGTAGAGAAAATTACAAAATTAAAGATTATCTCATAGCTAGTAAGGAATGATATTTAAAACTATGTATTATATATTACTCATTTATATAATCAACCTGTTCACGCTTTATTATACTTAATTAACCTTATTATGTTTAATGTTTGTTAATGCTATATTATATTTTATCTTAGTATAAGACTAAACTATATATTATAAATTGAAATTATAATTCATTAATAACTTAACCATACTTTTCTTATATATTTCCCTGATATATAATAAAGTTTCTCTGTACAAGATTACTGTAAAGGTATTAAGTGGCATTTACTTACTATTATCAACAAACCTCTAAAAACGAACAGTGGTGTCTGTCTAACAGATCATTTACAAACATGTGTTAGAAGATATGTATTTTTCAGGATAATGTTCTACTAATGATGAGCAGATTAGGTTAAGAAAATGTTCAGGAACTCCTATTTTTAGCATTGGCAGGGTTAAAATTAAAAGTCAACTAGGCGGGAAAGATAGTGGACTAGCCCAAATGGTAGATAGGGAAAATGGGCGACAGGTCAAATGGCCGACAAGATTTCAAAAAAAATTCCCGTACAGCTCGGATAGGTTAGGTTAGGTTAGGTTAGGTTAGGTTAGGTTAGGTTAGGTTAGGTTAGGTTAGGTTAGGGTAGGTTACGTTACGTTAGGTTAAGTTAGGTTAAATTAGGTTAGGTTAGGTTAGGAAGAAGCTGGGTTAGGTTACGTTAGTTTAAATAATTAAGATTTTCTCTTTTACTTTAGAGAGCGTCTCAAAATAAACCAGATTTTATTTTTATTTTTTTTTTATTTTACAAATGTCGACCATTTGGCCTGTCAATCATTTTCCCTTTTGACCATTTGGTACTAGCTTCAAAATTTATAAACATAGCATTAAACCAAGCTCTATGAGACCCTAACTTGAATAATAATTTACCATCTGTTTCAAAAATGACCAAAAAAGGGTGAAAAATTGTTTTTACAAAGAATAATGCAAAAAATAGATGGCAAAAACTGCAGTATTTTATTAATAGTTAATAGAAAAGATGAACTATGTTATTTGCAAGAATATAGAGATTTGGCATCGTAAGCTTGGCACATTTAAATGATAAAGATTTAAAAAGTTTAAGAAATAAAGGTTTCATTTACTGATAATAATAATAATAATAATAATAATAATAATAATAATAATAATAATAATAATAATAATAATAATAATAATAATAATAATAATAATAATAATAATAATAATAATAATAATAATATATAATGTGAATTTTTCCCTATAGATGAAGGGAAATAACGCATTTGCTATATAAAAAGCTTCCTGATATAAGTAAAAGACTTTGAGAAATTGTTCATTCTGATATTGGTAATCTTTATAGAAGCCATAAATTATGTTAACACATTTATCGATGATAAAAGTATTTTCACTGTTTTGAAGTTCCCAAGGAATAAAAGAAATGCATTGGAATAATATAAAACGAATTCGTTTGTAGATAACCAGGTAAGGGAGAAAGTACAGTAAAATATTTCATTCGAATTTTTTTCGCAGGATTTTCGAAATTTTTGAGTGAGAACGAAATTGTTGGAAGACTTACGCTCCCAAAATCTCTGAGCAAAATGGAATTCGTGAGAGCCTA
>JABUQX010052759.1:20000-22500 GCA_015478945.1 Trachelipus rathkii | reverse complement strand
CAACAGGCGTTTGATTAGAGTTAATAGGGAAGCTTTAGGGCAGGTATTAGTGATATTGTTGTTGGTGGTAGGCTTTTGATGAATCAAAAAAGGATGTATGACGATAGTGAAGCGGTGTGTAAGAATAAAATGGATTGTCAATGTGATTGGTTTATGGATTAAATAGCGGAGTGAGCACAGGGTGTTGTTATGTCTTCCTTGGTTATTCAATTGTATATGGATTGGAGCTGTAATGAAAGAATTCGGTCAGTGGGATGGCAGGAAATGGTCTGTAGAATGATGTAGAATGGAGGTGAGTGGAGGTTGCCCTACCTATTATATGCGGATGATTTGGTCTTTTGTGGCGAATCTGAAGAGAGTTGAGAGGATTGTAAGAGATTTTGGCAGGGGTATGTAAAGGGAGGGCGCTTTGAAAGTCTAAACCTAGATAAGAGTAAGCTTATGTTGTGAGTGAGGACAGTCCTCAGTGTGACAGTTATGTTAGATGGTCAGCAGCTGAGCAAGTGTCTGAGTTTAATATTTAGGATATGTTTGATGAGAAGGGAACGGATGAAGTGCAAGAGTGTAGTAGGAAAGTTGTGAATGCAGGAGGTTGCT
The DNA here is from genome assembly GCA_015478945.1 of Trachelipus rathkii. Taxonomy (NCBI): domain Eukaryota; kingdom Metazoa; phylum Arthropoda; class Malacostraca; order Isopoda; family Trachelipodidae; genus Trachelipus; species Trachelipus rathkii. The sequence goes on along the minus strand of JABUQX010052759.1, from coordinate 21,903 downwards.
GTTGCAATAAATCGTTGGTGAGATGTAAAGGGACTAAGCTTGAGTGGCGCTAGAGTCTTACATGAGGGTATGTTGTTTACCTTGTGCTATTGTATCGTAGTGAGACTATGGTCTGGAATAAGAATATAGATCTAAGTTCAATGTGTTTTCAAATGGGACATCTTAGGGCATTGCAGGTGTGAGAAGATTAATAAAATGAGAATGAACGTAATTCAGAAAGTTGTGTGGTGTGCAAAGAAAAGGTTAAATGAGGAGAATAAATGAAAGTAATGTTGAGATTGGTTTGGTATTGTGGAAAGATGAATGATAGTCGGTGTTAGCGATGTATCAGAAAAACTGGGCGAGTGTTGTGAACCGACCGCGCTGGAACGAAGAATAAGTGGGATTGAGTCAGTAAACGAATTGTTTGAAGGAGAGAAATGTGAATTTGGGCAGAAGCGAGAAGAAAGGTGTATAACGGAGTGAATGGCGGGGATTGTGAGGGATATGGTTGTGGCCCACCTGGGCCCAAGGGATGAACCCTTACATTGACGAGTATACCATAGTGAGGGTCATCAGCTGTCCCATTGAAAGCTTTAGGGTGATTTTTCTGACTGCGTATGAGTTCTCACTAATTAATGGGTACTGAGGGGGCGGTAAGGCTGGGCTTTCTTTTCGACTTATGTCATGTTCTTCTACTGCTTTTCTTTTCCGAAGCTTGTACACCTTACTTCCATTCTTGGGAAAATATAAGGAAAGAAGAAGAAGAGATTATTATATATATATATATATATATATAATACTATTATATATATATATATATATATATATATATATATATATATTATATATATATATATATATATATATATATATATATATATATAATTATATATATAATACTATAAGATATATATATATATATATATATATATATATATATATATATATATATAATATATATATATATATATATATATATATATATATATATATATATATATATATATATATAATAATATAGATATATATATATATATATATATATATATAGAAAAAAACAGTGGTAACAAAACTACTACAAGAAAACAATACTACTCACCAACTGAGTTCTTGTTGATTGAATAACGGAACAGTTATGTACAAGTAACAAACTTAAAGAAGACTTGTAATCTTAGATACATATTAGTATCTATAAAAGTATATATACAATGATTTGTCTAATACAAGTAAACACAGTACTTGTTGCTTTCACGGCTCCCTCTAAGGTGCGCACCTTTAACCATTTACTACAAGGTACCCCACTACGGCAACCGTATTTACACTTACTCTATGTGTTTACTACTTCACAAGACAAAAGTGTACCACAAAGTACACCACAACTACTACTTGATATACAATGACTGAAAGAAAGAAGAAAAAGAAATACGATAAAAGACTAATAAAATAAAGAACAACAGAGACCCAAATGAGTCTCTACTGCCGACTTGGTCGGCCCAATAACTTCACAATCTTTCTCTTTCTTCTCATCATATACACACACAAGGAATAGGATGGATGGAGAGGAAACTTCATTCTTCATACATCAACCTAAGAGAGAAGAAAGAAACACAAAACTTATCAATCTTATACCTTTCTCTCCCACACCTTTCACTTGTACAAAACATCCACTTACCACTTTACACTGCACAAAATAAAACACTAAAACACACCACAACACACCACCAGCACAACCCTTACGCACCGACAAAACACCCACACACTAAACACTACTCTCTACCCACTCCTACTATTACTACATTACTACTACCACATACTACTACCACAAAACTCTACCCATTACCACTAACAATACTCTAAACTACTACTTCACTACTTCTACATACCAACACTAAAACATACTCACTACTTCACTCTGGATCAG
>JABUQX010052759.1:0-5000 GCA_015478945.1 Trachelipus rathkii | reverse complement strand
ATTCTGAAAGTACTACTTTGTAATAAAGGATTAGAAATATTTGGACTGGAATTCCTTTTTATAGGATCTCTAAACGACGGATTTGAATAATTTGAATCATTATTCGGAGGAACAACATTAGAAACTTTATGCAAATTTCGTGTGTACTGATTTGGAAAAATGACATTTTCAACTTCATCTTCTGATTCATCACACGAATCAATGTGTTCATTACCATCATATCTGTCCTTATTAAAATGAACCTTTTTAATACCAGGATCGAATACCTGATTCTGTCTGTTAGAAAAAACACTATTTTCCACTCGTAATTGAACCATAAAATATGCTTTTTGAAACATCTTTATATTTACATGATAAAAATGAAAACTTGTACAAGGTTCGTTAAACCTTTGGTACTTGTACTCGTACCAAACTATAGAGGAATTTATCTGACTGTGACAAACTTTATCAACCTTATGACATACTACTTTTCTGTTCGAAAAATTCAACTTAAGATTAAGGTAGGGATAAAACTTTTTATCACGTAATGAATTATGTACAACATCAGAACTATTAAGCTTGTTCTGATACCACTTTAATAGATATTGACAAGGGGATTTACTCAGACTGGGCTCGTTCCGAGCTTTTGAGAACTCCATAATTTCACTATTCTTCTTTGGGATGAAAGAATTATCATCAATAAGTGAAATACTAGGATTGGATTTTATATGGAGATTTGACAGGCTCGTAAGGTGCTTTATCTCTACTTTACTGAATCGATTTAACCCATAAGCTAATTCATAGTTTAAAACTAGCGTATTCGTGAACGATGAACACTCATAAAGGGAGTTAGAAAACAAGTCAGTTGTAATCCTACTTAGAAAATTTATATTACATTCCACTAAAGTCAGTTTTTCACGACTAGCTTTATTATTTAAAATCCATTTCATTTTTGTATTTACACCCTTACCTATAACTGCTTTTAAATCTTTACATACCTTCATAGTGCCCCATAAATTTAATTGAGTTGAACAAGGTTTTACCTCGGTTCTAGGAGACGAGAGTTTGACAGATGGATAATCTTGTTCAAAAAGATCATCATTTACGAAATTTACATTTGACATTTTCGTATTCTGATTTATAAAATTTGTCTCTAAAGGGTTAATAACGACATTTCGAGACATTAAACTCGTTCCCTTTTCCAAAAATTTGAATCATAATATGAATTTGACTTCGACGAAATCGAACCTGAATGCGGACAAACACGGAAATTTGACGTGTGTCTTAACTGATTTGAAGGCGGAGAAAATGAACTATTTGAAAAAAATTCATGCCCTTTTGGCTTATTATTCTCATATTTACTATATAAACTTGCAATTGGAACATAATTTGGGTCCAAGCAACTTACCTTTTCATCAAAACTTTCATCTTCAAAATGAACAGGATGCGGTGTCATTCTACCACTTTTACTGTTTTCGCATTTTCGCGGGGCGGGAAAATAATGATTTGAATAATTATTTTGAAATTTATTTGAATAATTAGCACCTATGCTATGTATATTTGTCGAATTATGACAATAATTAACATTTGAACTTCTTTTTGAACCATTTTGACCTCTGTCAAAGTTTGAGTTTGAACTGTTATGTACATACTGACCTTGAAAATTAAAAGAAGTTTCACGACTTTCGTGACCATTTGAAACGATATTTATATGAGAATTTTCTCTGTCTGCAGAGAAACTTTCAAATTCCTCATGCGAAGAAAGATTTGAATCATAATCTGGATCCAAATGAAGGACTTGAGACATAATATTCTCTTTGGAATATTGAAGTGAGTGAGGGGAAATATCACGATTTCGAATCGGGTTGGTATGAGGGAGAATATTGAGGTCATGAGAATGAGGTTGCGTATCATTATTTTCATAATGACTGACAGGGAAAACTGGATCAGGCTTCGCCGATTTTCCATTTTTATTACCACTGTAATAATCTGTACGATTCTCGGGGTATAAAAGATTGACTTGTGATGAGGAATTTTCATCTAGTTCCGGATAAGAATGATGAGGATAATTTCTGTCACGTTGATTTTCGTGATTTTCATATGTATCGAATGACAACTCATGAGACTGATTTTGACCAGTGGGTCGACTGGGACGAAAATTTGAACGGAGATTTGAATGATTTGGAGCATAATTATTCTGCTCAGATTGAGTTATATACCTTACCCTATTTAATCCTTCAGGAGAGAAAGGTTCCCAAATAGTTCCCTTGCACCTACTTTGCGTCCCACTGTGTATATTAATTTTCTGGCACATTGTGCAAAAGGGGCGGAATATACATTGTGAAGTCGGATGTCCGTGATTTTCACAAGATTTACAAAAGAGAACTTTACGTTTAGGTTGATTATTTGATGCAGAATGATGAGAATTATTAGAAAAACTTGAAGATTTAGGCATACTTTTAAGCCTGAGAAAATGACTGTTGAGCAGCACCTTTTTCAGCATGCGCAGAATATATTGGAACATTAGAAGTTTGATAAGAGTTTTTACCTGTTGCGGAAGAGATTTTACCATCATTAAGAACATGGTTTTTCTTTAAATAAGCCTGTACCTGTCTAGGTATTGAGTTCTGTATATCAAATTCCTCGTGTATGATTCGTTGGAGTTGCGGTTTTGTATTTGCATACAAAGTTGAAAACAAAAGTAAACGTCTTTGTTCATCTGTAAATTTGACATCGTGAATTAAAGAAGATGAGTCGATAAATATTTGCAACGCTCTCTGTGCATCAGTAATGAATTCTGGTAATGATTTATTACTGCTCCATTTAATATTTACGAATTCGTTGAAGGCTTCAAAAGAACTTTTAGAACAAATCGGATTTAAAATGAGCGACAGTTCAGTCTTGAAGATTTCGGATTCTTTAATTCCGGGGTTGAATTTATAAGAAAGCCAACGTTACCTTCGCGAATATTCAAAAAACGAACGTATGTACGTAATTTTTCTGTATCAGATTCTATACCCTCGTCTTGAAAATACAATTCTACTGATGAAAACCAATCGCTGAGACTGATTCCTTTCCAAGAATTTTCAACAAAACCAATCAATAATGGAATGTTGGGCTTCGAGTGGGAGAGACGGTCTATATTTAAAATAGGTCTAGACATAGTTTGAGAATTATCAAGAACGGAAGAAGAAAGATTTTGACTCGAGTCTCCGGCAATCGGATTTGACTCGTCGATAAGTTTTAATGGATCGTCTCGTTTTAATTTTACACTTATCTTCGTCTCGACGCGCATAGAAGAAAAAATATAAGGAAAAATAGAAACTAAGAAAATAAATTATTAAAAAAAAAATTTTAAAATACCAAAAATTTTGACCATAAAAACGGCATCAACCATAAATTTATATATAGATGAGATGTCCAAAATATCTATTGTATTCTTATAAAGTGAAGACTTTCTTCAAATGAATATTAAAAAAAAAACAATATTATTCTTAATCATAAAATTTAAATAAATAAATAAATAAATAAGAAACCCGAACCTATTCCTTCGGTCAGCAATTTTTTTGCACTCAAAATATGGTCAAATTCGTGTGGTGAGTCTTGAGAATTTACAAGCATAAATATTTTTTTCTTCTTTCTCTTCTTCTTTCACACCTCAAAAAATATTAAAAAATGTAATACACATGAAATAATATTACATTTATAAAAAAATAAAGAAATGATTTATACATATAATATATATATATATATATATAATATATATAATATATAAATATATAGTATATATATATATAGTAGTATATATATATATATATATATATATATATATATATTTATTATATATAAATAATATATATTATTAATTTGTATAATTTCTTTGGGTGGAAAAAAAAAAATATACCTCCCCTAACTCCTTTAACGGCAAAACTGACGATTTTATGGATGAAATTTGCCACCCACAACGCACACATACGATATATCACCTCCTACCTTAATTCAATTCCCAACTACACATATACTCAAATTTGATATTCTACTATTTAGCTGCGTTCATCTCCATATTATGCTACTTTTCTTTTGCGATTTCTTGAGTCGACAGAAAATTTCAAGAAAATCCCTCTCATTTAATTTTCCCAAATATAATAAATTAATCTCACGTACTGCTATCGTTAGTAACAGTATCAGGAAAAAAAAAATTAAATAAATCCTTATAATTTTAAATCCATTAATACATGAACAATCTATGCGTAGCATACGCTATATATATAATATATATTATTATATATATAATATATATATAATTATATATAGATATATATATATATATACTTATATATATATATTACTAGTATATATATATATATATTTATATATATATATAAAATATGAATAGGAAATTTAAATATATATATAGAAAATATATTAAAAAAATATACTTTTGTATATATATATATAAGAAATAAGTTTAAAAAAATTTTTTTTTTTTTTTTTTTTTTTTTCTTACAAAAAAAATTAATAGTATTTTTAATATTATAAGCCTAATAAAGAAACGACGTCATTCAACTTGTGACACATAAAATTTCAAACACAGCTGTTGCAGAGTACTTGAGTGCGAAAATCTACTCTCGAACTTCCTACTTTCTGTTTCAGTGTATGAAAAAAAATAATGAAGCAAATATTTTTTTCTTACAAAAATATTTGACAACAAAAAAAATATACGTCAATTCTACTACTTTTTGTTTCCAAACACGTACTCAAGAATATATTTATATTTAAAATTTTAAATATAAATAAATATAAATATTTAAATGGTTGAATATTATGAGACAGACATCTGATTAAGGAGATCTGTTTCGAGGCTAGCATTGCCCATCTTGTGACGTCAGAAGGAAGATGATGCGTCGACCAATAGAAATCGAACTTTTAAATTATAACTAAATATATATAATATAATATATTTAATTATTTAAAATATATTATTTATACTTTTATTTATAAATATATGAGAAAATAAATTA
>JABUQX010052758.1:20000-28188 GCA_015478945.1 Trachelipus rathkii | reverse complement strand
CTTACCCTAAAAATCTCAGTAGTCTGTTACATTTACGCTCTCTGTGGATAATATATATTATAAAGGATGTCGAAGGTTAGAGACAGTTCCATTCACAGATCTCACGGAAAAAAATAAAATCTCTATATAGGTGTGATAAAGTTCATATTAGAAGAAAACAGACACCTTTAAACTATAACATGATGGCTATTTTTTATTAGAACGATGAAAGATAGAACTTTAATACTCTATACTCAATAAAAGTCTAAACGTAAATAGTAATTACAAACCTTCTTTAGAGAGTTAGTAATCTCCCTCAGAGTGAAGTAAATGATAGAAGTAATTTCTAGTCGAGATAGATCAAGTTAGTTATATATTTTATCATTCACTTCTAACTTACATCTCACCACGCAGTAGAGAGAATATTGGAGACTTGAAGAAAGTCTGCACCGAGAGTGATAATAGACTGATACGATCAGGATATGACGTTGGAAACATATTGAGAAGGAAAATCACCAAAATGTGTTAATTATATATAATAATTGTTTTATGTTCAAGATGATTGGTGATAGTGGGGATGAGCTTCATTACAATTGATAAAAGAAAGACGAATAGCATACAGCTATAGCGAACAGGGATCATAAAGTTACAGGTAATAGCCGCAGGAGCTAACGACCCGCGAGTCCTTAAAAAAGGCGAATTTAAAAAACCCAGAAAAATTGGTTTTTTTTTTTCAGATGAGATTTTGGATGATGTAAAGCGCAAAAAAGACGCAAGATGACGGGTCAAGGTAAAACGTATCTATTTTAGTATATTTTTTATTTATCGTTATTATAGGATTTAGTCATCATTAGTTCCATTCTTTACATAATTATAATTAGTGCTATTTAATTACTAATTAATATTTTATATAATAATCATTATTGCTGTACCTCAGAAAATATAACAAAAGCCTCACAATCATCGAGTGATCCACAGTTACACTTTTCACACGGTCAGGTGGCAAGCCTCACATACAAGAGTGCATTTCCTCCAATCCTCTTCTAACGTATCCCAGACTGTTATGTACAAAGAGTGGAACTATGGAGATACTCTATCTATCGAATGAATTTCGCAACATCACATATTAGTGTACAAAGCTGAATTAACCAACTTTTATCACAGTCTAAGCACCATACACTCTATGTCAACGAAACACTGATGGAGTCCCTGCGAGAGATCAAATATAAAGATACGCAGTACATTCGATGGACAAGTATTTTAGAGTACATACTCCAACGTGTTTTTATATCTGAAACGAAACTGACGAACCACTCGATATGGTACAGACTTCATCATCTGTACGATCACATAGTATAACACTCTCCGAATCCAAATTTCCTGTTATACCTGTCTCTAATCAGATTGGAAGTGTTATCTCAATGAAAACTTCATTAGGTGCATCAGCTCTGCAAATTATCACTTATAGAAGTTATTAGACATTTTATTAATTATTCCGAACGATAGCTAAAAACTAGTCTTCAATCAGTCTTGTGCGGTTTATTAATAGTTTTCAACGACTGAGGCTGAGCTGATAGTAGATAAAGACGGGTAAAACCCAAAGGAACATACATATGAATTTTACGGGACGTTTTAGACAACGGTGAAACATCTGTTCCATCTCAAGAAAGACTTATTCTAATACCAGTCTGTAGATACTAGACTTCGATTAACCCGTTCAAATCCTAAATTCGCGCTTAAAATAAAAAGTAAACCTATCTCTTACGGAGCTGTATGTACCGACCTGATTAGCAGTTGTTAGACAGGCCTATCTCTACTCTGTTAGAAAAGTGAATATTGCTACACTGCCAAGCACATTTGGGAAATCGAAAATATCTCTTGAACACTACATGCAAAGTAAATCCCTATCAAGACGAGTGGAAACAAAGTTGTTTAACTTTACACAGGGATTATCGAGTCAAAATCCCTAACATTGTGAATGGTAATCTGCCTCAGAAAGTAATAATAAGGACAATTCGTTGAACATGAAGCCTAACTTCAGGGAATTATAAAAATCAACCCTATAAAATTCGCGGGCCCTTTTGGACTTAGAGTTCCAGTCTACATGTAAACGGTCACCTTACGGTTCGGAACTATGAAATGTGTTTATACAATGGTATCGCACTCTTATGTTCAGCGACCTTTTACGATCTAATAGCTAACACTGTTTCATGCAATGACAGGGGGACAGGGGATAGTCTTGAAGATACGCTTAAGAATAGTATTTATATGCTTACGATCTCACCGCTGACTTTTCATGCTTGTAACGCTATCATTTAAAACATTTGAGAAAAGGGACACTTAGGGATTAAGTCTCTCCTTTAAGTGGAAGTCTACAATCACCAATCACTGTCCTGGTTTATCTGGAACATCCTCATCTCATTGAAATTGACAGAGTACGAAACGTACTTCTTGATTTATTAAAGATGAATGAAGAAGAAATACAAAAACTGTGTTTAAAAACGATACCTCGATTTATAGGAGTCTTCGCTATTAAGAAGTAGGATCTGAAACTAAGAGAAGGATCACTGGTTTCGTGTTTCACACTTCACATCGTCATACTGTACAACAGGAGGACATTTGGATTTCTGTTTATAGGGATAAAAATGGCATTGTTCACATGATTGATTCTCCTGACTTAAAATTTATATGGAATTATTATATAATTTCATTTTTAAAATATGATAAAGTAAAATATATAAAAAGTATGTCTTATCCAGTTCAACCCTTATATTCTAATTTATGCGGAGTCAACTGTATTTATTACATTATATGTTTTTTAAACAATGTATGTTTTAATGAACTTGTAAATATATTTGATGCTAAAATTTGTATGTCAATGACTATATAGTTTCTAATTATGTAATAAAAGTGCAAATTAAAATGAAATAACTTATTTTAACTACCTTTATATTTTATTATATAGTATATATATATATGTCAGAATATATTAATATATATATATATAAATTAGATGAATATATATTATATATATAATTTATATATATAATAATATATATATAATAAATATATATAATATATAATATATATACTATATATATATATATTTGAGGCTAGTGAGTAATATATATATATATAGTGGTATAATATATAGGAATATATTATCCAGAGTTTAAATGTATCAACCTGTAAAGGTTAATGATTCGTGAAATTTCACAATTATTATATAAGCTGAAAAGATAAGTTTTCAGGAAAATTCATGTTTATAACGTCACGAGTTTTAAAGGTTGCTGGTTACAAGCCTGTGAATATGATATTCAGTTGAGAACCAACCATCGTAACCATAGCTGTGTTTATAATACATTTAAAAAAGGTATAGCTATGGGACTTATAACATATATTCAAAGGTGCTGGTTTATTTTAAAAAACCTGGTATACATGTGTTAATTATAATTCAGATTTTTCGACTAGGCATCCTTACACTCCACGTGATCCATCAAAAATCCTCATTGTATATGCATCTGATGATGTCTATGGTTACAGAATAATAGAGCCATCCAGCTGCATAGAAAGAGGGAACACGAGAACTTTAACAGTACGATCGATATAACATTAATCATTAGGTGCCGGTACTACACAATACAATCAATCATTTGGCCGCCAGCGAGACTTCTCTTTTCCCTTCTTCTTTTTCTACTTCCATCCTTACGTTATCGTCTTCTTCTAAGCTTTTCTTTTTCAGAGGGACCCCCTTTAAGAGGTAGTACCTAAAACTCATTTTAGGGTTCTGAAACCCCCAAAAATGAGGTCTACACCGTTGAAAACATAGATGTAGACACCTCATTTGTCCTAATATGTGGTTGCAGCCAGAATTCCATTCTGTCTCCGCAACCATCAGCATCCTCGGCTCCGGGCATATGGTTACAGGCCATTTATAAATGTTATAACATTACCATTCTAGTTTCATTTTATTCTCTTCTAGAGCTTCTTACTATCTCACCAAGATTTGATTCATTGGACTTTATCTTAACGCTTCGCATTTTAGTTTTTTTGGGGCGGGACCCCTGCACACTCCTACCCCGCCTTAGGGACAAGAATAACGGTTGAACACATCGTGCGGAATGCTAACAAGTTGCAACATATAAAGAAGCATGGCCAGGTTTGAAGAGGATACGATGCTCTCATAACACCTCCTTTTGAGACTAAAATGTGACTAGTTATATTGTGTATGTGCAGTTTTACCGTCAGAGATAAGTATGTTTAGAGCCCCCAACACAGGGGACCATAGGGGACTCTGGCGTTCGGAAGAAAATAACTATCGTGTAATCATCATTTATGAGACACATCTACCTCGCTGTTATGGACATGAACCACGACGAGTGATAAGTTGTCCTTTTTCTTGACGAAGGGTACGCAACCCTCGTAACGAAAAAACGGCATGTTGCGTGCGTTCTTAAAACCGCAAACGGCTGGAAACGCCGAGTCGGCTCGGCACTAACGGTAACCGACTTTGGATATTATCTACAGCATACACTACTTAGAGTCTATCACTTCCGCAGCGTGCGAGTATATTTTAAGGTAAGCATCCTATGATAGAACAAATAATATTGTTGTACAATATTGGTGGCAATTAAGAGAAAGAGAGAATGGGTTGAGATTAGGGGTATATCTAATACTGAACTCTTTGAATAGGAGTGAATTATACGCATTAGCGTTGCACGTTAACACACGACTATCTAGAATATACGATTCAATTAAACGCGAGTTCTTGCCTATTATTCGTTCTTGATCTTGGCTCGTTACAAATTATCGGTATATTCCGTTACTACAATACGATATATTGCCTAGAAGGGGTTAGGCTAATAATTTATTGGTGCGTTGGCGGTACATAACAAATCGCTTATGAATAAATTCAACGTGATAGCACATCTTCTAATATACTCAACCAATTATCGAATCTTCATAGATAACAGCTGGTTCACCTTATAACTAGGGGATGGACACAATATTAGCCGTTTCGTATAACACTTACGAATCAGGACATGCTAGAAAGGCAGAAAGGGGGGGTGGGGTAAAATAACTTCGTAGAAGGAAGCATCTAGCACATCTAGATATAACCTAATCGATTCCCCGTACCTTAATAACCTAGGGATAAGACACCAATATTAGCCCGTATTCTATGACGTAAGGATAATGTCAAGGCCTAGAAAAGGCTAGAAAAGGGAGGCAGGGCGCTAACTTTCATACATACTATAGGAACCATTCTAGCCACCTCTATTAATACACTAATCGATTTTCCCGTTGCGGCGAATAACATAGGGGTAGACACTAATATCGGGTGTATTCCATCATATAGGTCCACACGTGCTAGAAGCTAGAAACAGGTGCATCTTTGCGGTTTTAGCGGCTAGAAAACTGGGTCAAAATCTGACCTATACTACTATATATATACAGAAATCGAGATTCAATTACGAATTTTTCACATAAACTTCTCACATGAATAAAGTGATGAATAAAATTATTCATTTTATATGCATTTATCAAATGTAGAAACATCCTCACATCCTCATTATTTTTCAAAAGAGGATGCGGAATATGGACCTTTTGCGGATGCGGATACGGATGTGCCGTTAAGTGAGGTATTGGCGGATGCCCGGAGTGTCAATTTAGGTGCGGAAATGTTCCACGAATGGCGGATGCTAGATTGTCATGTCCATCACTAATATATATCATCATCTTCCTCATCATCATCAATGCACCTACACATTCTATTCTCCACTCCAAGTACTGAATGGTAAAGGTGCGCAACATGTGCAATCGTAAACATAAAAGTAGTAGAAGAATATGTATCGCACTAAGTCGAAAAAAAGTCCTCTAGATATGCCACTCCTTTTATACCTTTAATGAGAGCTCGTCACAGATCAGAAAATCCACCATAAAGCTTCTCGGGTATACGCGACGGACCCTCACTCTATGTATGCATCTCGTCAAAGTGTAGGATTCACGCCTTGTTCCAGTGGGCCACAACCATACCTACTCTCACAAAAACCCCACCATTCACTCAATAATTATGCACCCTTCTTCTCGCCTCTGCAAACTCACATTTCTCTCCTCCAGGCATTCCTTACTGACTTCATTACCCTTTTACCTCGTCTGGAAGCGGTGGATTCAGCACAATCTCACCACTCTACATCCGCTTAAGCACAACCTGAGATATCTATTACCACATCCTTTTACTAACATATCTTAAAACCATCTCAACAGTATACTTTCGTTTATTCTCTCATTTACCCTTTCTTCACACATCACAACTCTCTATACGTTACATTACCTCATTTTATCATTCTTATCTCACCTAACACGCCTTATAGATTTTCCAACTAAAGACACATTGTTACTTTATTATGAATATATACCTCTTATTCAGACCAAAGTCTCACTACTATAACCATTAGCACAGGCAACAACTACCTATGTGAAACTCTAGCACACTCTCACTAAATAGACATTAAGTCCCCTTTAACATCAACCTGGAGTAGAGTGAGATTTAATTGCGCTCACAACTCCACTTCCTGCATATACAAACTTCTACTACATACTCTCTGAATTCATCACCGTCATACATTTTCATTAAATATATATCCTAAATATTTAAACTCAGAACTTGTTCCACTAGTAGCTCACCATCTAACATAACTTCTCAACACGAGAGGACTGTCCTCACTTCACAACTCAATACATAACCTATAACTCTTATTACGTTACTTTTAAATCCCATGCATTTTACACATCCAGTAGCCAAATCTCTCTACAACTCCTTTCATAACTCTCTTCAGATTCGCCACACAAATCTAAAATATCATATCCGCATATAATATTAAATATATGATAGGTAAGTAGCATCCTTACTCTCTATTTCATCTCACATCTATTCTATAGCACTCACATACTACCCTGCCACTACCCACCTCTATTTCATTTCCTAATCTCACATTAATACATAACAAATTGGACATAATCAAGGAGAATAATACATTCCTGCTCACTCTCCGACTATTAATATTAAACCATATACTTTCGACTTCCATTTATTCTTACACTAGCTTCACTATCGTCATACTACTTTGATTCGCTCATTCAAAGCTTATACTCCAATACCGTGTTTCCATCTAACTCCTTGCCATAAAGCTTTCCTATTTATCCTATCATACGCCTGTTGCAAATTCTTAAAATCTAAATAAAATTTATCCTTCCTTCCTCATTATTCCAATCATTTGTTTCAATGTCAAATTTGATCCCCATCTCTATCCTAATTAGTAACAACACGCTTGCTCTATTTACCAATCAGTTACTTCATACCTAACGCACTATCTTTTTGACCAAATTACCAGTATGTATCTCCTAATACACTCAATAAACTAGTTCCCCTATAATCCTACAGTTTACGCCCTATATTTTTCCCTTATATTTATTAATTACTACTTTCCAACTCCAATCCCCGGAACTATACGCCTCCATAAACGCTTTGTATACACAACTTCCAAATCCATACAATCACCATCTCGCCTCACGTTCTTGATCATTTCACCAGTAATTTCATCTAACCTGCAGATTTTACTACATTCTTCACTTTTTCGCTCTATTCCATTATTGAACTCCTCACTGACTATGACCTCATGCAAAATACCTATTCTCCTATCTTGCACCATCAACCCACATTCATTCAAATACCTTACTCACACTAACTCTGAACAAGTTGTGTACAGGGTACCCTGTAGTCCTGCTACTATATGGAGGAGTGTGAGAGTATAGGAAGAAACCAACAATCTTTAAAAGGCCGTGAAATACCAACTTCCGCATAATTACCTATAATTCAACCGACAACAAACTTCCCCCACTAACTTTACACGGGCTACACAATAACACCATAATAAACTTCACAAATGCAGCAATAGCACATATCACAATCAAAATTACAGGAAATAGCTGAATCGATATTGGCATAAAAATATTTTCAAATTTCAAAATGCCTTCCCGGAGATACAAGTATAGAACAACACTATATGAAAACGCTGCACTAGAATACCTCCTCGTTTTTTCCATTCTTTTAACAACCAACTAGAAAACTAATTCATATATTGCAGCCTTCTTTATTCAGCAAAAGTTTTGACTCTCCACTTTCACAACCATAATGTATTTATTCTTGATA
>JABUQX010052758.1:0-15000 GCA_015478945.1 Trachelipus rathkii | reverse complement strand
GATTTTGAAATCTTCCGAGATGCCTTTCTTTTTTGGGATCGCATCGGCTAGTGTAGAGCCTCCTGTACTTGTCTAACGCGACGTCTGTTGTCGATGGTTCGAGTCCTGCGCGAGTGAAAATTTTTTACGTCTTATTATTGCAAATTTTGTTATGAGCAACAAGCATATTGTGCACGCATGTTCACCGACGTTCCTTCGACTTTGGTTATGGTTGCTCCTGTAAACACTAATGAAACACCCCTGAAGAATGTCAAGGTGGTAGCCCCAGCAGGGGTTGCCCCAACCATCCTTCCTGTGGAATTTAAAAAACGTTCTCAAGAGTTTCAAAAGCAGATGATTAAATCGAAGCAGGAGATTTTGAAAAACACTATATACAGAGAATGGCCTTCTTATATTCTGCAGGGAGATAGTGGATCAGACAGTGCTAGAGCCACCTCTACTCTTGTCTAACGGCCGACGCACTTGTACGAATGGTTTTATCGAGTCCTGTCAAGCAAGTGAAAAAATTTCGTACTTATATTGCAATATTTGTCGCAATAAGCATCTTGTGCGCAATGTCTCGAGGCAGTTCACTTGACTTTGGTCGGATTGCTATCTGTAACCCAGGGAGCACCGAAGAATGCCGTGTATCCCGCAGGAATTCCAATCACCCTGCTGTGATCAGATTTAAAGTAGTGTCGAGATTTCAAAAGCAGATGATTATCGAAGCAAGGAGATTTGGAACTTCGAGGATGCGTTTCTTTTTCGACTAGGGCGGTTAAGCGGATGCGAGTTTCAAGCGTGAATCGATAAGCAGGAAACTAAAACTGTAACGAGAATACCATTTTATTTCATGGGGGGTGTCGGGATCTGACTAGGTATGAAGTTTAACTCTTTGTTCCTTGTCTAACAGCGAGCTGTTGTTTATTAATGCAAATTTGTCGCAACAAGCATGTTGTGCCCATATGGGCGTGGCCTGACTTTGGTTGTTGCTCCTGTAACACGGGAGCAAACCAGCAGAATGCCTTTTACCAGCAGGGGTTCCAACCACCCCTCTATGGATTTGAATAAATAATCGAAGTGTATTTCAAGCAGTGATATCGAAACAAGAAATTTGAAAACTTCCGAGATGCTTCTTTTCTCTGGTGGAAGGCGGTTCGCAACAGTGGGAGAGCTCTTCCCTGTACATTGTCTATGGGTGACGCTGTTGTACATGGTTCGAGTCCTGGCGCCGAGTTGAAATTTTTCATCGTCCTTATTATCTGCATAATTTATATGCGCACAGCATCTTGTGCTAAGTCGGCGTGAGGCTTGCCTTATGTTGGTTTGCTCCTTTAACCCCAGGAGCAACCATCAAAATGCCGTGTAGCGCCAGCAGAGATTCCAATCACATACTTTTATAATATGTTACCTCTTATTCCAGACCATAGTCTCACTACATAGCATTAGCACAGGTAATAGCATACCTTCATGTAAGACCTCTAGCACACTCAAGACTTATTCCTTTTGCATCCACTAAGGAATTTAATTGCACCAGCCATCTTCCTTCAATTCACAACTTTCATACTACATTTCTTGCAACCATCCGTTCCCTTTTCCATCCAACATATATCCTAAATATTTGAACTCAAGAACATTTGGTTTCCAAGCTGCTCAGGCCATCTAACATACTTTAGCACAGAAGAAACTATTCTCAACTCAATGAACCAATAACCCTTTGCTCTATTCTACGTTTTACTTTCAAACCCCTCCTCCCTTTTTCACACCTGCCAAATCTCTCTCTACTATCCCCTCAAAGCTATTTCAGATTCGCCACAACTAAACTTAATCATCCGCATATAATAGGTAGGGCACCCTCCACTCATCTTTCATTCTCCATTACTCTAACACCATCCCTTGCTACCTTACACCCAACCTCTGATTCTTTCATAACCCATTCCAAATAATATATATATATATTATATAATACTAATATATTATATATTATATAGTATATATTATATATAATATATATATATAATAATATATATATAAGTCATAGTAATGATTATAAATATATATATATATAGTATTATATATATATATATATATAATATATATATATATATAATATATATATATATATAAATATAATATAATATATATATATATACTTATATTATATATATATATAATATTAATATTATATATATATATATATATATTAAATATATATATATATATATTAAATATAATATATATTATATATATATATATATATATATATATAATATATATATATATATATATATATATTATATATATATATATATATATATATTCTTTTTCATTTGAATCAATTCAAGCCTTTGTGATATAATTTCTTTCAACCCAAAAAGAAAATAATAAATTAATTTTTCTCCGGCTCTCGGATCCCAACTCTGAACTAATAGTTTCTGCACTGTTTATGAGAAATTGTGCAGTACTTTCTGCAATAAATTTTTCACTGTACAAATCATATTAGTTTTTTGAAAAAAAATTATGCCCAGAATCCGGTTACGTTTCATACTCGGCTGCGTCTCCAGATCCGGCGCTGGATCCGACTAAAGGTTTCCTGCACTATTTGAAAATTGTTTAGCCGATCTCTGGCAATAAACTTTTTCAGCCAAAAAAATATTTTATAGGTAACAAAATTATACCCCAGAATCCGTCTCCGTATTCCGACTCCGGATCCGGATCCAACTAAGGTTTCCTGCACTAATTTGAACATTGTCAGCACGTCTTCCGGACAACAATTAACTTTTCATCTAAAAAAATATTTCTTGAAAAAATTTATAAACAGTATCCGGCTCTAACTCCGCTCCGGTTCCGACTCCGGTTGACTAAAGGTTTTAATGAACTATTTGAAAATAAGTCAGCAAGTCTTCTGGCAATACATTTTTCACTGATAAAAAATTTTTCCTGAAAAATATTTTATAAGCCAATTATCCGGCTCCGGATCCGAGCTTCCGGATCCTGCACCGGATACCGATCCATCAAAGTTCCTGCACTATTTGAAAATTGTTCAGCACTTCTTCTTTCAATAAATTTTTCACGTAAATAAATTTTTTTACAAAAAATCATACCCAGGACCGGCTCCGGGTTTCGGCTGCGGGTTTCGGCCTCCGGATCCGCTCCGGGCTGCCGACTAAGGTTTCTGTACTAATTGAAAATTGTTTCAACACCTCTTTCTGGACAATAAATTTTTTTGGGCCTAAAAGATATTATTTTTGAAGAATAATTATTACCAGTGAATCCGGCTCCAGTTCGGCTTCGGCATTCGATCCTACTAAGGTTCTGGCACTATTTGAAAAATTTTGTTTCAGCACTATCTTCACTATCACATAAACTTTTTCACAAAAAAAAATATTTTTCGAATAAAAATCTTATCCGGCTCCGACTTCGACTTCGCTCCGACTCCGAAATTCCGGATCCGATTAAGGATTCTGCAGTATTTGAAAATTGTTCAGCAGTCTCTGGAATAACATTATCTAAGAAAATTATCTCTTGAAAAAAATTTATACAAAGGATAAGGCTCCGAATCTGGATCTGGATCCGGAATCGGACCCGACTAAGGGTTTCTGCACTATTTGAAATTTTTTCAGTACGTTTTCTGAGCTTAAATTTTCACCTACATAAAATATTTTTAAAAAAAAAATTCCATACCAGGCTACGGCTCTTGTGACTCACAGCTCCGGCTCCTATCTTACCAGCTCCGAATTCACTTCGGCTCGGATCCTGACTAAATTTCTGAACTATTTTGAAAATTGTTCAGTACGGTACTTTCTGGCAATAAACTTTTCACCTAAACATATTTTTTTTAAAAAATTCAATACCCAGGATCCGGCTCCGGACCCGACTAAGGTTTCTGAACTATTTGAAAATTGTTCAGAACATCTTCTTTCAATACGAATTTTTCCGCTAAAAAAAAAAATATTTTTCGAAAAAAATCATACTCTGGCTCGACTCCATCTCCGACTTTGAATCCGGCTCCGGCACCGACTCCAAATCCGGTCCGATTAAGGATTCTGCAACTCTTTTGAAAATTGTTTGTTCAGCACGTCTACTGGCAATAAATTTTTCATCTATTAAATTTATTTTCATTTTGAAAATTTTTATACACAGGATCCGTCCCCGAATGCCGTGGATTCACTCGTGAGATACCGGATCCGGATCTCACGGTGGAATTTACGCGGACCTGACTAACAGAATTTCTGCACTATTGAAAATTGTGTTCAGTGCGTCTGCTGGCAATTATTTTTCACCTAAAAAAATATTTTTTGAAAAAATTCATACCCAGGTTCCGGCTCCGGCTTCGGCCTCCGGCTCCCGGCTCCGGCTCCGCCTTCACCTTTCGGTTCTGGATCTGACTAAGGTTTCTGCACTATTCAAAAATTGTTCGGTAGCACGACTTCTGGGAATAAATTTTTCATCTAAAAAAATATTCTTCTGAAATAAAAAATTATACTATTGCGCCGAGCTCTGACTTCGACTCCGGCTCCGACTCCGGATCCGGATCCGACTAAGGATTCTGGCACTATTTGAACTGTTTTCAGTCACGATCCTTTCTATTGCAACAAATTTTTTAATCTAAAAAAATTTTTAAATTAAATTTAAGTACCGAATCACGGATCCGAATCCGGACTTCCGAATAACCGCCCCGCTCCAGGATCGCGGATCCAACTAATGGTTCTGGCAACTAATTTGAAAATTGTTGCAGCAACTTTTCTGGCCAATAATTTTTCACCTAAAAAAATATTCTTTGCGAAAATAAATAATACAACGGCACCGGCTCTGACTTCGGCTCCCATCTGTCGACTCCGGCTCCGACTCCGGATCCGAATCCGACTAAGGATTCTGCACTATTTGAAAATTGTTCAGTAACTCTTCTGGGCATTAAATTTTTCACCTAAAAATAATATTTTAGAAAAATCATACCAGGCTCCCGGCTCTGCTCCGGCTCCGGCTCCGGACTCCAACTTCGGCTTTAGCTCGATCCTGAGAATATAGGTTTCTGCATTGTTTGAACATTGTTTCAGACATGATCTTCTAAAAAAAATATTCTTCGAAAAAAAATCATACTCCGGCTCCGGCTCCGGCTCCGACTTCGACTCCGGCTCTGACTTCGGATCCGGATCCGGATCCGGATCCGACTAAGGATTCTGTACTATTTGAAATTATTCAGTGAAAATCTTCTGCCAATAAATTTTCATTCTAAAAAAAAATTATTTCATGAAAAAATATACCCAGGCTCCGGCTGGCTCCATTTATTTGACTGAGTAAAATAAGATCTTCAGCTAATACTGAAAAAAAAATTAAATTTTCATATATTATCAAATAAAACATTTTATGATCCTAAACCTGGAATTGCAATTTTGACTGGAATTGAAATTTTTTAGTTCGACACCTCTCTAAATAAATTTCTGTATCTAAAAAACTATTTAGAATTTTTAAAAAATAATTACACCATGATGTTCAGGAGGAATTTTTCTACTAATTTAGATAATAAAAAAAAATGTGAAAATTTTGATTTTGCTTTCAAAAAGTAGGGGGTCTAGTTATGATTCCCCATATATAAGTTATGAATAAGACATATTCTTGCTCAGTCCACATACCAGAGACAATCGAGTACAAAAATTATTAGGCACGAGAATCACACTTTGCTCACTTTTAGCCTAGGGATAATATGTTTTCTCCTTTTCTTCACTATAAATAAAGTTTGCTAATAAACTTTCATTAATTATTTTATTGTCTATCTGGTCACACGGAAAGAGTTGGAAATCCTTAATAAAAGGTAATTTTCATTTCATACTCATTTATTTATTTATATATTTTAATAAGGATAACAGAAAATTACAAAGATCTAATATTTCTCTTGTTTTTGAATTTGATATTATATTAGGTCTTAACTTTAACATAAGAAAATTTTTACAATCTCAAATGTTTTTGATTGAAAATCTGTTTTAAAACTAAATATGAACTATTAATTAATTTACTCTCTAACATACCTTTGCCTTATGGAATTTTGTCTACCAGCATTCCCCCCACCACCACCTTGGTATTCAATTTAAGCGTTATAAGGGAAAATAAATCGTCCCATATTATACATTCAATCATAAATTCTATGCTTACCTAGACAAATTCCTCGGCAAAATGTCGATTTCTTTTATCAAATAATAAGTCAGCAAAAATTCAATCTGAAAATAATTTTTGACTTTCGATTTGAAAATATATTTTTGCTCTTTTCGTTTATCCCACTAAATAAATCTTAAAAAACTTTTCACAATCACTGCCCTACACAGTCAATATATATATATAGTATATATTATATATATATATATAGTATATATTATATAATATATATATATATATATAATATATATAATAATAGGTATTTAATATAATAATATATATATAGTGATGTACCGATATAGTATCGGTATCGGTTATCGGTATCGGTAGTATCGGCCATTTTTGATGGGTCGATATCGGTATGGTATCGCGTATCGGTTAAAATGAGCCGATACTTAGCCGGATACTTCTTACTTTGTTTAGGTGTGAAAAATAGATGAGAAACTTTTAGTATTCAATAATAATCTAGTCGATATATAGATAGCTAGTACTGTAAGTAATGTTTGTTTTTTTGTCGATGTTGAAAAATATCTCTTTGATTTTTACGTTTCTGAGTCTTTGTTCTTTAGCTCAAAATTTACCTATTTGGACAGCCATTATTATAATTTATACCGTTTTTAGTCTTACTTTTTTTAATGTTGATCAATATTATTTTTTCTTTTTTACGCAATTCGTGAGTGCAGTGAGTGTTTTTGAAACTTCTGGATTATTCATAACTTTTAGATATTTGCCTAGTCAAATAGGGTTTTATCGTTTTAAGAATTTAGGTTTTAGCGTACGATAAAATTTTCCTCATTTCTCCTTTGGTTTTTGTCTATTTTTTTTTTTTTTTTTTCGGCGTTTTTGACGCATGATAAGCAGATTTTAGCACAGGCGTGGCTTTCTTTGACTTTAACATCAATCAATGGCTTTGCACTCTAACATCCTGCATCATGGGAATACTACCTCTTCTAACTCCAAAAATCCTCAATTTTGGATATTACTGTCTGAGATCCAGGTAGTCAGGAAACCTTTCTCAAATAAACATACTATCTCCAACTATAACTTGTTTTACAATTTTAAACTGAATGGTATAGTCTGCGTTTATATAAACAATAACACTTCTGTAAGACGTCCCAAGAAATTTGAATTTCACAAACGTTTCAATAAAATGTAACTATATAAATGTAAATTATTTATAAATATATATATATATATATTAATGAAAAAAGTCACTAATTTTAATACTATTTATTGTGGAATAAAATAAACTTACATCACTGAACGATACCTATTGCATCATTTTGAAGCCATTATTGATGTACAATAAACTGAATTTCTTATATTATATCGTAAATATATGTAAATCACTTCAGTTTTGTTAACGATATGGAGAACCTATCTGGGGAATCCTACACACATTCGGGATCTTCTCAACCGACTCTTGAACACACTTTGACCTATGTTCACCACTAGTCCTTCTCTCTATAAATAACACCAACCTTCGCTCCTATCGGTAAATCTGACCACAACCTTATAATTCTCATATTTTTAATACTTTCTCTTCCAAACATCTCCATCCCTGCCCTAGTGCCGGTTTTTTTCTCGGCACTTTTGATCGGGGCCGTATTGGGTTGGGGCTTGGCGTTGCCTTCTTGACGCTAACTAAGTAATTGAAGTGGACTGCTTTGACTCTTAAGACGCTTTCGGATTTCTGCCGATAAAGTGGGGAACTGTAAATTGTTAATTGGGCAAAGAGGCAGGAGTAAATAGATTATATCTATTACTTTGTTTTTCTCTCAAAATACTCCTATGGTTCGATCGTGCTTGTTCCTCTGTTCCCTATTTCAGGTAGAGACAAATAATTACTTATCGGGATGTGTGGTTTGGTGGGAAAAGATTTCTCGTTCACCTATCACTCTTGCCAAAATTCATTCAGCATAGACATTCGTTGAGGGATTACTCTTTCGTGCTAAAAGAGCAAAGCGGACTTCATTAAACGGAAAATGCGCTGACCGCCTTGGTTCTCCTACTGAGGACAAATCTTTCTGGGCCTCTTGCCAAAAATAACATCGTGATCCGTCTAAACAAACTTCTGTGTAATCATCATCCTTTCCATCTCTTATCGACCGCCACTCCTGATGATTCTGTTGTTACATTACTCCAACTGAAAAAAGGCCAATCACTCTTTGGTCCTCCATATTTCCTCTAATTTCACCCTGCGGACGATTCTGGATATTCCTCTTCCTCCTGGCCTTCTCTCAGGTGCTATGCCTTATTACCTGGTCATTTCATCTTCAGTCGGTCGTGCATGAAGCATCCTGAAATCTATGAACGTTAGGAAGGCGGAGGTGGCCCGGATGGCATTCCTCTCCTCGAGTCTGAGGAAGTGTGGCTTTCCGGTGCCTGACCCTACCCCTTGATTTCATACATATATTCTCTACTGCGCTCAATAAGCTGCACTTTCCCGTCAGTGTTGGGTAAGGCGCGCATATGTCAACCGCTTATTCCGGGAAAAAATGATGCTGTTCTGATCCTTCTCCCTCTAACTATCGCCCCATATCTCTCACTTGTATTCTATCTAAGATCTTTATAACCCTTCTCAACTCTCACTTCTGTAGATCATCTGGAATCTCTTTTTTCTTTTTCTTCTCCTGCATTACCAGTACGGCTTTCGGGTGCTCGAGTCTTACTGGCGAAATTATACTGTCCTAGTATGGTAAACAGATTAATGGTTTTTCCGCCCTCGTAGGATATACGAGGGAAGATTGCTGTGGTGGCACGTTACATATAGTCCAAAAGCATTTGCGACCGGAATTATGCAACGCGTCACTGCTCTCCAAGCTTCCCCTCCTTTTGGGTTCCTTCTTCTCTTTGCTTACTTATGTCTAGCTTCTTTTCAAATCGCTCAATGTCGGCTTCTTCTTTTTCTGGTTGATGGGGCAACTTCTTTTCTGTCAATAGTGGTGTCCCAGGTTCTGTGTTATCTTGCACTACTTTATTCGCCTGCTTTTTCATCAATGATTCTCACCTGGCACATCATAACTCTAGCTCCAATATATATCTACATGGGTTTGACCCTTCGACTTTCTTCAACTCATACAATTCTGCTCCCTCTTTTACTTCTAGAATTGCCTCTCGTTTTAATCTTTCCGATTCTGATTCTCGCTGATTGAGATTTAGGAATTCAGTGGTGTTTTGGTGTCGTCTCAAGATGGTCTTGAAATTTAATTCCTTTAAAAACCCCAACTTCATACAAAATCTCTCTCTAAGAAAGCGACACTTTAACTGCTCTATCTCTTTTGACGGTCTCTCGTCTCTCCTGATGACAAAATAATCTTGAAAAAAATTGAATTTAACTTATTTTAAACAAAAAAATGTTTTGAAAACACCAAACACAAGTGGTGCGTAGGGCGAGTAACCTACAAGAAGACTGGGGTTTTGTTAAGAGTAGCCGAATTTTTTTCCTCTTCTGAGTAATTTCAACTGAGAGGGATCTCATTGCCCTTGTATGGAGTACTGGCTCTCATTATCTGTTGGGAGCGGTAGGTCTTTGTTTCATCCGGCTTGCTTGATAGGGTCGAGTCAAAGTTCCAATAAGACTAATAAACTGCCCTGACTTGTCTAGTTCCACCTTGACCTTTATCATTTCGCGGAAGACGATGTTGGTGCATTTATTCCCTATTTACTTATAGGTTACTTTGTAGAGGCAAGTGGCTCGAGGAACTATTTCCACTCGCGTACCACCACCTTTATGACGCCCTCGAAGCACAAGGGGTGTTGGTGTATGAATGATTTTGTGTTGATGTTGAATTTAACTCCAGACTGGTTCGCTTGCGTGGTGCTTCTTTCTTTCCTGCTCACCTCTGTTTCGATGAAAAGCTATTCCGAGACCTGATGATAATAACCTTATATTTTAATTCCCTTCACTTTTAAAGCCTCGTCTGTGCTTGGAATCTGCGTTCGTTAATTTGCGTTAGATGGATTTCTTGATGGCGTTCTAACATCCACTCCGTTTGGAATAGGTTCTGCCTGGCGGCTGGGTGACAACTGTTAAAAAATAAAATAAATATAAGTAAGGTTCTAAGAAGAAATTCCTTAGGCTAGCTGAAACCCCACAAAAATCGGCAACCTCCGACGGGTGGATACCACTTCTAGAATGAATTAAAAAAGCATAACCGAGGAGCGTTTGCTCGTCTGACATAAAAAAAAAAAAAAACAAAAAAAAAAAAAAAAAAAAAAAAAAAAAAGAGCAGAGAAGTGGAAGCCGCCTTATCTGCGCAACCCCTGGCAACATCACTGATAGTGGCCGATGGTGGCTTTGCAGCAAATAACCTACTGAAGATGAGGATTTGGATATGCTAGGACTTTGATTAAGTTCATGGCAACGAAATTGCATTGAACAATCTCATTCCCTTCAAAAGAAATACCACCAGGGAACCTATCGTAAAAACTGAAGAGGACATGTCATCAAGGAAGCAAAAGATATTCAAATTGCAGTCATGTGTGAAAGAGGATGATGAGGGGCTCCTACGAACACATTGATATGCGTGCCTACAGAAGAGAATCCTTCATGCGATGAGGGCTGGCATGAAAATGGTGCCAAGTTTTCATTATATCAGTGCTCTTTGCAGGCAAATAATTATCAGCACCTCCTTTATCAGTCGAGAGAGAGGGTATTTATATGGAGGTTAGGTAGGTAATGTAAACAAACGCCCCCAGTCTCTTCGCCAAGATACTAGTGAAAGCTCCTTAATGTTCGCATCACAATTTGTGAATTGACTTGAATGAGTATTGAATTGATATCATCTTAAAGGAGGTGAGTATTTTATTATGTCATGTTGAGTAATACATATAAGTTTTTTTATTTTAAACTTTTGGAAGCGCCTGATTAATTGAGGTCTCTTCTTTCATTATTTTTATCTTAATTGTAGCTAGTAAAGAATCTTCTTGTAAATTGATGTAATCATGTTAAAACATAAAGCTAGTAGCTAAACTTTATTTAATGACTTACTTGAAAATTGGAAATGGCTCATTTTTTTCCATGAAAACCCAAACATTAAAAAAGCTATATTCGAAAACTAGAATCGCGCCCCAATTCCAAGCTCTAAACTTACGCGTGAGTTTATAAATAAACTATTACTTGGGCAGCAACCAATATATGAAATATAAATGGACTTGTAAGTATATGTTGTGCTACAGGTGAATGCAATCTTGAGTTGCTTGCCTAGCAGGCACAAATGTTTTTCTTTAAGATTTTTTTTTTCTTTTTTTTTTGTTTTTTTTTCTTTAGTTTTACTTTTCTTTATCAACCATTTATTAATTAAAGCATCGGTATCGTATCGGTATCGGTAATCGGCACCTAAAAAAATGTAGGAGTTAATCGGTATCGGTATCGCGTATCGGCCTCTCTTTCGTCTGGTATCAGGTACATCCCTAACTATAGTCTTATAATAATATACTATATTATATATATATAATATATATTATATATATATATATATATATATATTAATGTATATTATATGTTATATATTTTAGAGTACTAATAATATATCATATACTACATTGAATTATATATATATAATATTATATATAAGATATAAATGAGTTTACAACATACCATAATGCAAATCCCGAAAGTCTAAAAAACACTCATACTTTCAGGATTAAGTAAAATTTCATGGTTCATCGTTTAAGGCGAAAAGACTTTATTTACTTTGCCTTAATGAATTAAAGTTAAGAAAGGACAGGTAAAATGTCAGGGCAATAAGCAATTCCTGCACTTTACAAGGCAGAAAAGAAACTCTTAAACCGTTCTTAAGAGAATCTTCTTGATTACTTAGCTGTTGATACTTTAAGGCATTCGTTCATTCAAAATCAAAAGTGCTTTGCTTCGGAAAATTGGAGAGTTGATTATTTAGTTTATTGTATATAAGGTCTTTAGGACATTTCTATGAACATTACCGGTCACAGTATATCTTGGTAATCTCTTTCATAATATATATAATATATATTATATTATATATTAACTATATATAATATATAAAATATATATAATAGCACAATCATATATATATTAAATATATATAGATAAATAATATTATATCAGAGCGTAGGGCACTTCCGGCCCTCTAATTAGTCCGCTCCACTAGTCCGCTAGTTCGCTCCGAGCGGAAGTACTACCAGGAAAGGTGCGGTTGACTAGCGGACAAGGTGGCCGGAGAGTCTGTCAGGAAATTAGGCGAACTTGCTACGTGCGGATCAAAAAAAGTTTCCGCTCTCTTGTTCCTCCCCACACTTTTAAAAAAATGAAAACATAGTTTACTTATTAAGAATTCTTTATTGTAGTTTAAAATTAAAGAAATATAATTTTATTCTAAGTTTCTGCTAACTAATGTTATATTTTGTCATAGACATGTTTTTTTAAATAATTTAAACTTGACTAAAAATAAGTTCATCTCCTTAAATGGTACGCATATATAATAAATAACATATTAATTGATTTTATAGATTTTATAGTCTGAATGGCTATTACCCTCATCGAATAACTTTAATTAATTATATATATACTATAATTTAATCTCCGGCAATATACTAAATCAAATTCTGGTATTAAACCCTAAACTAATATATAGTTAACTACTATATATATAATATATTATAGTATTATAATATATATATATTATATATTACTATATATATATATAATAACATAAGTACGGTATAATATATATAATTATATCATACATATTATATATAAATATATTATAAATAGTATATAGATCATAATATAGTATATATTATTTATATATAATATATATGTATAATATATTATTATATTATACAGCAATATATATATATATATATGTATATATTATAATATATATACTATATAAGTATATATATAAATAATATATACTTAGTATAGTATATCATTGAGTATACTAATAATATACTAATACTATAATAATATATATATATATCACTAATATATATATATATATTATTATATACTATATATATACCGTAATTATATATATATATATAAAATAAATACATATAATATATTATACAAACAAGTATATATATATTATATATATTATATATATTATATATATATATATATATATATATATATATAGTTATATATATATATATATATATATAATGATATATATATATATATATATATATATATAATATATATATATAATATATATATATAATATATAATATATATATATATATATATTATACTATATATAATATATATGTATATTATATATATATATATATATAATATATAGGCTACCGAAGCTGATACGTATTAGGCGTGATTAGCATCGACTCGCATGCAGTCGAGTGCTTTCATGGTTGTTATAAAGTCATTGGACGTATTAGGTTAGATATCCTTCTTTGTAGTGTGTTTTTTTTGATTTCAGTTTTTGTATTCCAAAAATCTATGTCATATGTTTATGTGTAGGGTATGTAGTTATTTATTGTTGTCTTCCTTTTTATTAATTATATATGGTATATGAAATTTGTGATTTAAACTATACACCAGCCACCCCGTCACTGGTTTAATTAATATACTATCCTCTTGCGTAAGGCAGATATTTGTGAACTGGATGAGCGTATGATTTATATTGTGTTGGTGAAATATTGGAGGGCAAAGAGGTCAGCCTTAACTGCCTTTAAATTGTGAGCAGCTAATCTTTTTGAAAGGTATTATGGATCTCTTGTCCTTTGAAGGAGACATTGAGGAGGAGGAGGAAAATCTTGAGATTTTTTTAAATAATTCATTCAATATTTCATATAATATTTATAAATAATTTTTCAAATTGTAAGATTATATACTATTTAGTATTTATTATTTAAAAATATTTTGTGAAGTCGCACAATTATTAGCAAGGAGACGTGCGGACGTGCGGACTTGGAATAGCGGAGGTTTGATGGTCTGAATAAGTGCGGAGGAGCGGTAGCGGACTACGGAGGTGCGGAGGTGCGGAGGTGCGCTAGCGGACTTTACTCCTAAATGAGCGGGGTGCCCACCTCTGATATATATATTATAATATTATATATATAGTTATATTATATATTATATATATATATATATATATTATTATATTATATAATATATATATTATATATATATATATATATATATATATAGTATATGTATATTTATAATATATTATATATATATAGTATAGATATATATATATATACTATAATATATATATATTTATATATATATATATATATATATAATAATATATATATATATATAATAGTATATATATATATATATAGTTATATATATATTATATATATATATATATCATATATATATATATATATATATCAGAGGAGACTTCTATACTCGTGCTGCTCGGGCTTAGCATGAGTTATCATTATAGAAACCAGGGCTGCGGAGTCGTAAAAGAAATTTTTCGACTCCGACTCTGACTACTTATAAAATTTAAAATTTGGATTTTTTCTGACTCACGCTGCGAGGTTGTTCCTGGAGCCGACTCATTAAATACCAATGCGAGTAAAACTATAGGTAAGACTCCGAAACATAACCTGAGGCTCGCGTACTAAGCCTCAGAGGGATGTCTACAATATACAAAAATTTCGACTCTATTAACTCTGCGCAAAAATTCCTCTCAAACCTCGCGGTCCGTAACAGTGTGAGAGTTACGAGTGACGATAAACAAATTTTCTTGGTTCCAACTGTTTTTTTTTTTCGCTTGCTTATTGAGAGCTAAAAAAAAATATTACTACTTTCAAATGAATTCTAAATCTCAAATGCTTGCAGATTCATAAAGGGGAAGATAAAAATATTCGGATATTCTCTCCTTTTTTTGTGTGCGGTTAATCTCTCTG
>JABUQX010052757.1:30000-35000 GCA_015478945.1 Trachelipus rathkii | reverse complement strand
TTATAGAGATGTTTAGATGCAATTTGAGTCTCCATTGATAGCTCAGATCTCCAAAATCGCAGATCTCGCATTGATATCGATTCATTATGATTAGTGATCCATACTCGACAAGTTACTTGTCGAGTAAAGTAGTTAGTATTACGTATATAAGCAAAGAAAGGTACCACTTATAATATATATATTGAAAAAAATTTGTGAATGTTCTTTATAATACATTTATCAATTTTCTCAGCAACATTGTACAATTATTGATAAAATACTACCATAATCCTAATACGTAATGCGAGAAATGTGTATATGGTAGTCTTATTGTATGCTTTTGACAATTGTAGAGCAAGGGAGAAAGAACCATTAAATTTTCAATATGTATTATTATTACCGAATTTTTATTTAATAAAGTTTGCCTTCTTTGTCGTACTATTCTAGATAACAATCACACAGTTAACAAAACTAACTTTAAAATCATATTAAATACAAGAAAAACGAAGATCTGCCTTATGAGAAATACAAGAAATAATAATGTGTGTTGGAAATGTAAAAAACAATGACACATGAACTAAAATTGTAAAGAAAATGAACCAATAGAAGAAAATCATCATGAGTCTATAGTTCATAGATGAACATACTGGTCAACAATATAATGTTAAAATTACCTCCATTATTAATACAGAAACAGAAGAAAGAAGAAATGGATTAGATAGAGAATTAGTAGACAGAAAAATAAATAGAACATTTTTCAATAATAATGAGAAATATACTGAATGTAAAGAAATTAAATATCAAGAAGATGTAATGGCTATTATAGATACAGGAAGTATAGAGACAGTAATTGGAGAATTGGGATTAACAAAATTGATTAGTGGATTAACTGATGAGGAATTACAATATATAAAAGACACACAAAAGTTTAAAAATGGTTGTTTTGTATTTGAAAAAACAGAATATAAAATATTAAAAGAAATATTATTGCCTTGTAAAAACAAAGGAAAGAGTTTTGATTTAAAAATCAATGTAATAGAGGGTGATATACCTTTATTATTAGGTAAATCAGCAATGAAAAGAATGAAATTAAAAATTAACATTGAAGATGGAACTGTTGATATTTGTGATCTTAATCTACAGAAAGTACAGACATTTGATAATGAAGGAGGACATTCCTGCATACTATTGAATAAAAAACAAAAAGAAACATGTTGGATTAGTCAATTTAAAGAAAATTGGATAAAGAAACAAGATAGAAAAGAAAAATTGAAAAAAAAAACTACATAAGACAAATTTGCACATTGTGGAATAGAAAAATTATTAAAAAACAATAAAAAAAACTAATGTAAAACAAGTAAATGAAGAAGATTTTTGGAATAATGTAAGAAAAGAATTGGAGCAATTGTGAGGAGAATGTGAAATATGAAAAAAAATATAAGAAAACTCCACCAAGACCTGTGGTGTTTGCCATTAGCAAGCAAGTTTAATGAAATAATTCAATTTAGATGTTGTTCGAATTTGAGAATAATAAATTTTTAGTAATAATAAGACCATGCAACAAGATATACCCAAGCAGTATGGTTAAAAAATAAAAACCATTAAAAGAAATTAATAGAAAAGTAATTGAAAACATGAATTATTTATTTTGGAAGTCCTAATGGCATTATGTCTGATGCAGGAAAAGAATTTCAAAATGAAGATATGGAAACTTTTACTACAAAAATGAATATCAGATTAATGAGTACAGAGGCAGAAAGCCCATGGAGTAATGGTTTATGTGAAAAAGTAGTAGGGTTACTTAAAGAATCATTATATAAGTTAAAACAGGAAGGACATGACAGAAAGAATAGTATGGCATGGGCAATTTTTGCTAAGAATGGACTAACAAATTACTTGGGATATGCACCGAATCAACTTGTTTTTGGAAGAAATATAGGAATACCAAACATAGTAGATTGTGATAACGTAATAATAAGTGAAAAGAGAGAGATACTGATGACATGATTAAAGAATTATTAGAAACAATAGAGCAAGCTAGAAAAATTCATATAGAAAATGAAAGTTCAGAAAAAATAAAACGTGCATTGAGAAGTCAAATAAGAGAACATATGTCAAAAGATATAAATATAGGTGAAGAAGTATATTACAAAAGAAACATTGATAAAGAATGGAGAGGACCAGCTAAAATAATGTGTGAGATGGGAAAACCATCATAGTAAAACATGAGAGTACTTTAGAGCTGTATTCAAAAAGTTCATTCGACAAAAAATAAAATAAAAAATATATTGAAGATAAAGAAGATGAAAAGGATGAATATGAAGAAGAAAGGAATGAAAATATGATAGATAATTTAAACGAGAATGGTAATGATACAGAAGAAATAATATGGTAAAAAATTATGGATAATGAGACTGATAATGAAAATGAAAATCAAACTGAAGATGAAGAAGAAGAAATGACATCAATTGATGAATATGAAGAAGTTGATCCAAAAAATGTGAAAACTGGTAAATACTATGAAATGAAATTAAAGAATAATGAAGATATATTAAATTGTTATGTTATTAGTAGAGCTGGCAAAGCCACTAGTAAAAAAATATAATAAATGTTATAACATACGCAATTTGAATACAAATAGAATATATGATATAGATTTGAAAGAATTTGAAAAAATATATGAATTAGATGTAATTGAAAATGAAGAAAATAGCGATGAGGAGTCATTGGATGAAAGTGAGGAGATAATAGATGAAATAGATGGTGAAGATGAAGATGAGGAGGTAAATCAAAGTTATTATAATCATTCTAATGAAGAAATTAAACAAGCAAAAAAGATAGAAATAGAAAATTGGAAGAAAAACAATGTTTTTGAAGAAGTAACTGATAAAGGTGAAAAAGCAATTAATGTAAGATGGGTAATTAGTGAAAAATTATTGCAGAATAACAAGAAAAAATTTAAAGCTAGGTTAGTAGCTAAAGGATATGAAGAAACAGTGGAGGAAAAAACAGATGCACCAACGGTTTCATCTGAAGCAATGAAAATGATTCTAACCATAGCTCAAGAAAAGAAATGGAAAATAAATGCTATGGATATTTCAGCAGCATACTTACAAGGAGATACAATTACAAGAAAAGTATATTTAAAACCACCACCAGAATTTGATAATGGTAAACTTTGGAGATTGAATAAAACAGTATATGGATTACAAGATGCTGCTATGATGTGGTATTTTCCTTGAAAAGACAATTAATTAAGTTAGAGTCTAAAACAAAGTAAAATGGGAAATCGGGAACAACCAACATTATTTATAATGAATGATTCAACGTAATATAGAATTTGATTTTATGTACACATGAGATGGATATTTTATGAGTAGGAAATAAAAATAGTGGAAAAAGACATTAAAGCAGATATATCAATAAATCTGAAATAGGAGAAAGTAGTTCAGAATCATTTAAAATATTTAGGAGTTCAATTATATCAGAAGAAAACATGATAATAATGGAACAAAATAATTACTAGCTAGAATAACCAATTAATTTGAAATAAAAACAAAAGAAAATAGAAAACTTAATATAAAAGAGAAGTAAAAGAATACCAACAATTAATAGGAAAATTAAATTGGATGGCAAGAAATACAAGACCAGATTTAGCTTATATAGTTAGTAAAATGAGCAAGGGAGAAAAAGAACTGAATATTAAAGATTATAAGGAACTTCATAGATTGATAAAAAAATACAGAAATGAATTAAATATCATACAAATAAATAATGAGAAAATTGAGAAATTCATAACATATTGTGATTCATCATTTGCTAATAGAGAAGGAGATAAAACACAACTGGGATGTATAATTTTTGCTGTGGATAAAAAAGGAAAAATGATACCCATAATGTGGAAATCAAATAAATCAAAGAAAGTTAACCATTCAGTTATACAAGCAGAGGCAAATAGTTTGCTTGAAGGTATTGAACAAACATTGTATATACAAAAAATGTGGGAAGAAATTACTAATAAGAATATACCTATAATTTTGAGAACTGATAGTAAGACACTTGTAGATACTCTAATGTCAGAAAGACAATCAAAGATTAAAAGCATGAGAATCATAATATCAGCAATAAGAGAATACCTAAATAATCAAGAAATACAAAAAATAGAATGGGTAAATAGTAATGATCAATTTGCTGATATATTCACCAAAGAATTACATAATAAAAAAATGAAAAATGTAATCTCCAGAGGAGTGAAGAATGTAAATGAAAATAAAACAACAAATAATAACTTCTTCAAATGTAAGATGACAAAAAACAAATTTGAAGAAGCAGAGAGGGGGAAGAATGATAAATTCATTTAATCATTTTTCTCCTTTTCAGTAAATATATAAAGATATAAACTATAGAAAAAAAATTATTAGTATATATATTCAATATTTGTTTATAATTTATAAAAAGTAAGATAAGATTAACATATAATAAATATAATGTAATGAAATTAACATTATATGTAAAAAATAACATAAATCACATAAAAAGGATAAAGAAAACATAAATAGAAAAAGATATGAAAAATAAAAATACAGACTAAGAAAAATGAATTGATATTCTACCATAATTTTGACATCCATCTGCAATCAACAAGAGAAGGACTCAAGCAGTTAACAACATCTTCAAATGGAGGTAATAATAAATCTATTTTTGCTTTAAACAATATATACATAAAAAACATCTGATATACTAAACAAACAAAATGTCAAAAGAGGAAGAAACGGCAAAAGAAATTTTATCAATAACAATGGATAAATTAACTAACATGATAAAGGAACTAATGGATAGTAAAGAAAAAAGAGAAACAAATGAAGAAAGAAAAATGAATTTAATAATACCTTATATATATTATATTATATATATATATTATATAATAATACTATATATTTATATATAATATATATATATAATATATATATATATATTTATAATATATTATAATATATTATATATATATATATTAATATATA
>JABUQX010052757.1:0-25000 GCA_015478945.1 Trachelipus rathkii | reverse complement strand
CTAGAAATCGAAAAAATACTGTCCATTAAAGTAAGTAATAAATTGTAAGTAATAAATAAAAAATAATTAAATGACTAAGTATCCAGAAGCTATGACAAACATAGGTTCTTTTTTAAACAATAAATATCCCATCAAAGATCACTCAATATTTCAGAGATTCTGACTGGTCCATTACCAAGAACAACCAAAACACTCTCGCATCATGACATCTAAATATCTTTGACACTCATCCCTCCACTTCCTAACAACTTGATCATTAATCAAATTCATTATGAGAGACAATCGCTATAACTGTCTTGATTGGATAACCCAGGAAGACAAATATCTAAACACGTCACCCCCAAAAAAGTTTCACTACAACCTCACATGTGACCACCTTGCCGAAACATCTAACCGTTAATTCGTAGCCTCTTACCCTCCCTTCCCTCTTCAACGTACAAGTATTATACATAAAGTTAAGCAATTCCCTCGCTCCAATGTAACACACAAACCCGACAGCTACAGGAATTCCAACTAAGACAAGATATCTAAATGTAAATAATATACTATCATATAATTATATATATATTTATATATATATATATATAAGATTAAATATATATATAATATAATATATATAATATATATATATACTTATATATTATATATTTTAGTATATAATTATATATATATATATAAATTATTAAATATATAATAATATACTTATATATATATATATTATATATAATATATATATATATATATATAATATATATATATATATATATATATATATATATATATATAATATATAATATATATATATATACTATATTATATATATATAATATATGTATATATATATATATAATATATAATATATATATATATATCATTTATATATATATATATATATATATATATAATATATATTATATATATAAATGTTGCTATATGTAGACTTACTACTTATTTATTTATTATTTATTTATTATATTTATATATATTATGTTAATATTATCTATCTATAATTATATATTACTTATATATATACTATATTATATATAAATATATAGTCTAATATAATTACAATAACATATATATATATATAGATTTGTCTGTGTGTAGGATGTTGCTTATCGTGTGTAGGTGAAGAATGCTGCCCAGAAGTACCGAATACCTGAATTCCCAAATAACTTTTTTCTTACGTTTAATTAACATCATATATTTATTTGATTGCAAAACATAATTTCTGCAATAAATAAAATGACTTTTATTAATATGATTAAATAAATATAGAAAATTCTTTCTTGCGTTCCAAAGAGGAAATCGCTCAAAACATTACTCGGAAAATTCTTCAGAATCACATACAAAGCTGGAAAATGTTTCATTTTAATTTCTTTCAAAAAATATCGGCGCAGGAAATATCTCCTATAATTCTGCAAGAGTTAAAATTTCCATTTACCTTTTCTTTCACTTCAAAGTAGGACGATCGAGCGAAATTCTACTTTCGAAGGGCTTCTTTCCGCCAATTGTAACGAGAATGTCAAAGAATTGACACTCCTATTCTATGTCTGCCTGACTCTAATAATAATAAATATATTCTTAATTAATATAAATAATATAATTAATAATTATAATAATAAATATAATAATAATATTAATAATATAATAATATAATAATAATAATCATAAAGATAATAAATAATAATAATAAGAAATAATAATAATTATATATCAGCTATGATGATAATTAGCAATAATTCAATAATAATAATTAATAATAATAATAATAATAAATAAATAATAATAAATCAATATGATAATTATAATAATAAATAAAATAATATATCATAATGAATAATAAAAATATTAATATATTATTATATTTTATTTATTATTTATTATTATTATTATTAATAATAATAATAATAATATATAATAATCTAATATTAAATATATTAACATAATAATAATAATACGTAATAAATAATAATAATAATATAATAATACCCAATAATAATTAATAATAATAATACAATTGATAATAATCAAATAATAATAATGTAGTTTTGTTTGCATAATAAAAATACTAAAAATAATGCATTAATTTACTCATTCAAGTAAATATACAATAATAAGAATTAATAATATAATATATCAATATAATAATATATAAAATAACGTATATAATCGCAATAATACATATTAATTCTGATTAGACTCATAATTATTTAATGATATAATAATAATAATAATAATATAATAATAAATCTCGCATTATAAAATATAATAATAAATAAAATTACTAATACTTAACAGTTATAATATCTCTAACCATATATGTAAAATCTCAAACTAGTATATAAATTTTCTTAATGATTCAAATTATTTATTATTATTATTCATTATTAATATATATAAATAATACTAATAATAGATTAATAACGTAATAAATATTCATTATCTCATTTTAGATCATTTACTTTTCAATTAATGTATATCAATGCATTGACTATTATTCAGTCCATTAATAAATACATAGATAAGTATAAATAATAATAAATAATCCAATAATAATAATGATAATATATAATAATAAGATAATAACTAATAAATAAATAAAATAATAATAATATAATAAAAAAAATCAAGAAAACTTTATTCTCGGCCAAATGCAATTACTAAAGAGATAAGAATATATAGATAAGTTAAGATAAAATAAGATGCCTAGACAAGAAATGCTAAGGGGACGTTTGTCCTTTTTGAGCCCTGACATATTAGAGATTTAACCTCAATTTGATTTTTTATAGAAAATCGAAATTAAAAGTTTTTAGCAATATGAATATTTATCCTAAGTAACTACGATAATAATATAGAATAACAAGTTGATAATCATTAAAAATAATAACTAATAA
Source organism: Trachelipus rathkii (assembly GCA_015478945.1). Lineage (NCBI taxonomy): Eukaryota > Metazoa > Arthropoda > Malacostraca > Isopoda > Trachelipodidae > Trachelipus > Trachelipus rathkii. The sequence goes on along the minus strand of JABUQX010052757.1, from coordinate 22,103 downwards.
TATTAATAATATAATAAAATAATATTAAATAATTAAATATAAAATAATATAAAATAATACTATTATTATTTTATTATTATTAATACTAAATAATCGAATAATAATAATATAACTAATAAAATAATATATAAATAATATCAATAATAAATAATAATTAATAATACTAATAATTAAATAATTATTACGCAATAATAATTAATAATTAAATTAAAAACAATTTTTAGTTGCATATTAAATAATAATAATTAATAATGATAATATATAATAATAATAAATAATAATAATAAATAATAATAATAATAATAATATAATATACAATTAAATAATAATAATACATATACTTTAAAATACTAATAAATAATGAATAATAATAAATATAATGATAATAAGTATAATTAAGACCCTTACATAATGAGATTCTCATATTTCTTATTGCTCTTATCCATCTTTTTCGCCAGGAGAGAAGAATATATACCCGAAAACATGGAATTTGGTCCTCATCGAGAATAAAATGATGTGAAAATTAATATATAATAAATTATATATATAGTTATATATACTTTAAAATATAGCTAGTATATATATATATAATATTATATATATATATTATATATATATATATATATTATATATAATAATATATATATTATTTAAGCACGTTAGTTGCTCCAAGGGCATCAACCCTAGAGCGAGCCACTTGCTGTTGTTTAAAAAACTTTACGTAAATTTTCAAGTGGAAAAGTGCAATTATGATAGCTTTGATAATTTATTTTTACAAGCGCCGAACTCATGTAGCTATCTCTTCTCTGATAAGTCAGTAGGAACAAATCGAACCCTGTAAAGGAAATTATTACACACCCTACTTCTACAACAAAAATATTCAATCAGAAAACTCTGGACTGCAGGAATATTGTTTTGCCAGAGAAGTAGACAACGATATGATGATGGTTCATCATCAATGGAAAGAAATTTTAAAGAATGTTAACATGAAAACAAATATTTTTGTCAGCCATCTATTGCTGATCCTAGTTAGAATCTGGTCAGATTGTCAATGTTCAAGTCAGGTTTCAAGAATCCTTACTTGTGGATCTTAAGATGAAGAAGTTAAACATTAGACAACAATAGGCAACTGAGAATGCAGAAAAAGTAATTGAATAAAGACATGAAATCTAAAAAAGAGATTAACCTAAAAATCCTCTAGAAAAATAAAAGCTAGGATTCCATATACGGCTATACTTAATCGAGCAATAATAATATATCGCTGATGTACACGATGTAGACCAGTTAGCGATCAAACGTTACACAGTAACAGGGCAATCCCTAGTTATCCTAAAATTTTGTCAAACTACGGATTATAACAATTACAGGCTTTGCCCCTAGTCAAATGAATGTTCAGAGATTATTTTCTGCTTCTTTAAAAATTAATATAAAATTAGAATCATCTTAACAGCAAGTTTAAGATTTTTATGAAGTTTTTATTTTTACAACATTGTTTTGAATAAATTTATATTTGCTCAGGCAGTTAAAGAGAACCTTAATTCAAATTGCAGAGAGAAAGCGAACATCTATAATCTATATTATTAATATCATATATATATTTATAGTTATAGTATTACTATTTCTTATATTAATAAATATATATTATCTTGTATATGATAAAACAAAAATCCGACTCTTCGATAATCTATATTACACATTTCAGGAGACTTTCATAGTTCAAAGAAAGAATTTATTTTAAACTTTACAGTAATAAAACTGAAAGTAATAATTTTTCCGTTTTTATTAAAAAAAAAACTTTTATAAAATTATATATAACGTAAATGAGCAGGCAGTTTATCGTTCAAAGAGGAATATATTAAAATTTAGAAGAAAGTGAATTATTTCTTTTCTGCATTTCCAATCTCTATTTTCTATAAAATTATTTTGTTTTTAATTCAAAATTAATAAAGGATGTCATAAAAAACATTCAACTTAATATCATACATTAAAATCTTTTGTAAGACAGAATTCATTGATTTCCTAGTGTAAATGGGAAATGAATTATAACTTGGAGCCGGCAGGGCAGTTGGAATTTTAAAATGTTAGAGCCTAAACCAGAGCCGGTTAATTTTAAAAGGCAGAAACCGGAGCCGGAGTCGGAGCAGGGAAAAAAAATTTGCCGGTCTGGAGCCCTGCTTCTAGAACAACATGCGTTACCAGATCATTCCAATCCCTTTATCTGTGTGTGTGTGGGAGAAAAAATTGCCAACAACGTATATTCTGCTTGCCGTAGAAGGCGGGCAAAAGGAGACAGTGAAGTTGGTTGACATGCTATATTATCACATCTCTCTTGCCAGAATTGCTACTGCTTGCTCAATGAGTCTACGCGTCGCATGATCGCGTAAGCGACCTTCTACCTTTAGGCGAAAATGTAGGAATGATATGGGTACAATGGAATGTCAGAGGAATAAAAGTTGAGGAGAGCAGGAGAAAAGTGATGGATGTATTTAGTAAGGGCAAATTTATTTCCTCGCTGTGACTGAAACAAAGTTGAAAGAAAACGGTAAAAATGAGTGGTGTGGTGTAAAATGGTATGTGCTGGTGTGGATGGAATGAGAGGGAGCAGAAAGAATTGTTTTCTATGAGTGACCTGTGTACAAAGCTATGTTAGATTTTGTTTGTGTGAGTACTAGAATTCTAATGGCTAAATTTAAGTTAGAAAAGGTCGAGGTATGTGTGGACATATGGTCCATCTCTGGACAATATTGAAGAGAGTGTGATCTTCTGGGAGAATAATATATGGATAATGATAAGGATATGTGTGTAAGTAATAATTTTTCGAACACAAAGGTATTCATAAGTATATTACAGTGTGGTGAGTAGAATGCTTCGAAGTGGAAAAGTATGATGATTTTTGTTCCGGTAGGGATTGTGAAAGCATGTGCGTGGATGTGTAAACAGTGAGGAAAATAGAATGGGATTATCGTGATCATATGTTGATTATGTAAAAATTTAGGTTAGTGGGGTTGGCATGCGTGAAGAATGTGATAAGGAAAGAATTGGGCAAAATTAAATTAAGTGAACAAAGTAATAAGGATAAATATTTAAGAACGCTTGCAAATAAATCAGTTTAATGTGAACAAGTTGAAACAGAACAATCTGAAACAACATGAAGGAAACTTTTGATTTGGTGGAAAGAGTATGTGGATGTGTTAAGTAGGAAGTAAGAATGTTATAGGTGGTGAATGAATGACGGTGATGAAGCAATTTTAAGAACGAAGAAGCGTGATGAATGTACCTAAGTCAATGATGTAGTTTCCACGGAAAAGATGTTTTCGGGATTGTTAGGAGAATAAAGGAATACATAAAAGTTGTCATAATAGAAGGAAAACAAGAATAATGGAACAGTTCGGAAGATGAGGATGACAACTTGATTACAAGTGAATAAGAAGCTTTTCTGAAGGAGCATGAAAGCGTTAGAATAATTAAGGAGATAATCTGCTCTGAATATATGAATAAGGCTGTGCTTTCACGTAGACTGATTGAACAGGATGGGAGGAGCGAGTGTTGTACTGGAACACTCGCAAATTGCATAACCAATATGATAATGAAGAGGTAATAGTGAATGTTGTGTGGGTTTATGGTGCAAGAATGAATAGATATTGGTGAATGGTCATTATTAGGAGGAGTTAATGGAAGTGAGAAATTGAAATGGAAATCTGCAGTAAAGATGAAATTACGAGTGGTGAAATGGACGGCGATATTGTGATTGAGTGAAATTTGGATTTGTTAGAACGAAAGCTTTATGGAGAGTATAGCTCCGAGGATTGGAGCGAGAACGTAATAGGTACCTTTGTATCTTTGGACCTGTTAGAAGGTAACTCGTTGGAATTGGTGAAAAGTTTATTGAGTGCTGTAGGAAGATATATGCTGTATTTTAGCGAAAGGGCGTTCGAGGACTGATGACCTGGAATGCATAGAAGAACACGGTGCGTTTAGCAGTTGTAAAGTATGTAGTCAACATCTTTGCAATGAAACAAATGTTTGAGAAAGTGAGAGAGAAGAAGAATAATTTTATTTAGATTTTATGGATTTGCAACAAGCGTATAATTGAATAATTAGGGATGCTCCTTGGCAAGTAATAGTGTTATATAGTGTTGGTGTGGATGCTATGGAATCAAAGATCTACGACATATAGTGAAGGTGTGTAAGAATAAAGGAGTTGAGGTGAATTTTTTTATATAATCAGGCGGAGTAGGCAGGATGCGTTTTATTCCTTGGTATCAATTTGAATGAAATCTATTTATTAATAATTTGGGTTTGCAGTTTTTATAGGGTAAAATACCTCCATGATTGTGGTGAAAAGAGTTGAGGGCCTTACCTATTATATGACTGATGTTTAGTTTATGTGTGGTGAATCTTAAGCGATTTGAAGGATTTGTAGAGTGGTTTTAGGCTATTTAAAAGAGGGTGTTGAAGTAAACGTACAAGAGTAAGCTTTGTTGTTGAGTGAGGATAAGCCTCGTGTAAATTATGCTGATTGGCAAGCAAGCTGAACAGTGTCTAAGTTTACAATACGTTACCAGTAGGATATATGTTGGATGAAAACGCGAAGGAGATGCAGAGTGTAGTAGGAAGTTATGAATGGTAGTAGTGGCTGTGCAGTTAAATCATTGTGGATTTAAAGAGCTAAGTCTTGATTGCTGATAGCGGTCTCTACATGAGGGTTTTGTTAGTGTTAATTTGCTTCTCAGAAGAGTTAGTTTAGACTTACGGCATTATGAATTAAAATGGATATAGATTAAATTGTAATCGAGTACTTAATGTTTTCCATATGAAATTTCACGCTGCGTATTTGAGGCGTTAGGGTCAGAAATTTATAAAATAAGATTATGAAACGACTTAGGGAATTGTTCACTAGATAAATGATGAAAATGAAAGAAATTCTACACATTGGTTCTTTATACGTTAAGATTACGGATTGAATATTCAGTCTAATGGCAAGGATTATAGGGTGAGCTTGGAAAATCGGAAGAAGGAACGAAAGAGATTGAATGATCCGTGAAGGAATTCCCTGGAGGGGGAAAGAATGTAGGTTTTCAGAGGCGGAGCAAGGTGGACATTAATAGGAATGAATGGAGAGTTTTTGTGATATATTGGTGTGACATAAGCATGGTGATGAATATGTTACTTTTAGCGAGGATGACATATATTGGTCGTCTTATGGTCACGATAAGTTCTAGGTGAATTTTTGGTGGACTCGGGGGACTTCTCCACTTAAGGTATATAGAGTGTGCTAAGCTTACTTTTTCTTTTACTTTGCTTCCATTCTTCTATACATTTTTTTCCATGGTATGATACGCCGCCTTGCCTCAAGCTTTGGGGAGGATGAGTGTGGATATATATTTTTTTTTTAACGCCATTGAAAAACGTTATACTTGGGATATATTGTCATGACGATATTAGGATTGAAAAAAATATTCGTAATTTTTTCTTTTCAGATTCTACTATTCATGTAGAAGGCAGTTTTAAATGAGATGGGGAGATTTGGCTAAGTTATTTCTAGAAGTAAGATGATATATCAGTTATCCGTTTGATAAGAACCATATATAGTATATAATATATATATTATATATAAATATTATATTATATTATATATATATATTATTATATAATTATCATTATGTTTAATATTATTATGATATATATATTATATACATACTATATATTAGTAATATATAAATATTTATTTATAATATGCTATTATAATTTTATTTTATAATCCTTATAGAATATTAAATATTAACGATATAATATATATCTATATATTTATATATTTTATTATTAATATATATATCATATTTATATATTATATAATATATATATATAATATATATATCGGAAATAATTTTAGAAATGTTTATTAAAATTGTCCAATTATTAATCCTGGATGGAATAGACTTAATTAAATTTTTCTAAATTAAATTTATTAGTTTAGAACAAAAATGAAATGGTTGTTTACCTGGCGGAAGATTTCCTCTAGGATATAAGTAGTGGTTGAGAACATAAATGGTGAAAAGCACGAAACAAATCTCTAAAATCATTGTGTAGGATTCCAAGAAGTAAAGTCTGCGTTGATGAAAAATCACAGTATTTAGGAACAGTGAGGCACTAAGTAGTAGTATACAGCGCTTGACGGTCTCTTGTTTGAAAATTATACCAAAAACTCTTATAAAATATTAAAACATAGGTTTTTTTAACATCTAATTGGCGATCTTCTTATCTAATGTTAGGTTTGATGGAAAATTAGGTGAAATATTTTCAAATAATCAAGTTTAGTTGAATAATGAGAGATTTCGTTAATCTAGAAATTTTCAAATTAAGAAATGATGAGCGAAGCATTTTATCATATTTTTTATAGAATTTAAGAAAATATATATATATATATATATATATATATATTATATAATATATAGTATATATATATATTTAAGTATTATATATATATATATAAACTATATATATAGTATATATATAGTAAATATCAATATATATAAACTATATTATCATATCCGTGATATATATTATTTTACTGATATGGTTATTATTATATTATATAATTATATTATAATATATACTATATATTTACTAATATTTTTATTATATATCTATATTATTATATATATATAATATATAATATATATATATATATATATAATATTAATATCTTTTTATTAATAATAATATAATATACTAATATAATATATTACCTTATATTATTAAATATGTATACTATACATATATATAATATATATTATATATAATTATATATATTATATAATATTATAATATAATAATATAATATATATATATATCAATATATATATATAATATAGTTATCATAATTATATATATATGTGTGTGTGATTATTATATATAACTAATATTTATATATATATATATATATATATAGTATATATTATATAAATATTATATTAGTAATATATATTATTATTATTATTATTAATATTATTATTTATACAAACACTTATCCCTTAAGCGGGGTAGTGGTACGTGCAGCTTCCTAATTCATATTTTCCTCATCTCGCCCCCACCCACTTCCTCATTCCTTTTCTATCTCTCGCCAACGCCCTACCTTCCTCACCCTCATCCTCTCTCTTTCAGCATATTCTTTATCATCCATCCATGCTTCTTCTTCGGTTCCCACCTTCTTCTCTTTCCTATCCCTCGCCTCCCAACTCTCCTAACCACCCTCTTTCCGTCCAGTTCTCTCCAGGTGGCCAAACCATCTGACCATTCCCTTCTTTTTCGCTCTCTCACCAACACATCACCAATCACATCTCTCTCTTATCACCCCAACCTTATTCCTAATCCTCTCTCTTTTATAACCCACACACGCTTAACCTTTATCTCAAACACTTCCACTTCTTCTTGTATCTAGCTATTTAAACCCATGTTTCACACCCACATAGTACCGCTGGAACACAAATTCTTTCAATACATAATTATCTTAAGTTAACGTGATTAAAATTCCAGAACTTTAAATTTATCAGACCACTCAATGCTCTCGTTCCCTCCCTACTCTGTGATCTATCTCTTCTTTCAATCCCTCCTTCCACTTGACCAAATCCATCCCTAATATCCAAAAAACTTTCACTTCTTCTTAAAAACTCACCTCTACTTAATCCCTAACCCTCCCCTCATCTGTTTCTCCTCCTCAAACACGTAACATTTACTCTTACTGGGATTTATTTTAGCCTTTTGCACACACTCTCTCAAACTCCATCACCAAATAACTTCAGACCTTCTGAATTCTTCGCCACTAAGGCAGTATGCATCCCGCAAACAGTGACATGTTCATTCCACATCTATCACCCTCTATCATCATTCCACCCTCTCCCCTCCTCAATCATTCCTCATAAGACACTCTCCAGTAAATAAATGAAAAGCCCACCGGTGACATTACAATCCTGTCTCAACCCTCTCTCTACATCAAACATCTCCTTCCCCCTTAATACTTCACAAAATTCTACCTATTCCTATAAATGCACCTAATGACCTTTACCTAATTATACCCCTTATTCCAATTTCTTCCACACCTCCATATTCCCCCCTCAACACTCTAATCATATGCTTTCTCCAGATCTAAAAAACAACCATACATTTTTCCTTTCTTTTCCTATACTTTCTCCTTTTCGAAGCATTAGTAATTTCAAAAACTTCACTGCATCAAAATTATCTTCTTCCCCATACTCCTCTTCGTTAAGTCTTCACCCATAATCAATTAGTATTCTCCATAACTTCCTACTACACTCAACAGACAAATGCCTCCTATTATTACCACATCCATCCTTTCCCTTTCCTTTATTTTAAAAGGGGAACAAACAACCATCTCCCATCCTGTGGACACTACTCCCTTCCTCCACATAATTAAACCTATTTAAGCCATTCCTCCACCCCTTGCCTCCCATCTGTAAACCATTTCCATACTCCACCATCTAGACTGTGGACTTACACTTTTTTTCCTTAGTAGCTCCCTTTAATTTTTCCATTCTGTGTTTCATATCCACTCTCCCTCCCAAATTCCGCCCCCATCCCACTTCTTGTAAATCCTCGCTCACTTCTCCACCCATTTCATTCATAATCTACTAAATATTTCCCCCCATAATTCCTCACCGTAACCTCCCTCCTATACCATTCCCCTCCCTCACTCTCACCTTCCCCATTCTTCTTTCCTTTTTTTATTTACTTCTTTCCAGAAATCAATCTTGCTCCTGTATTCAAATTTTTCTGTCACTTTCTACACCATTCATTATTTGCATTTCTCTTCGCCCTCATCCACCGCCCTCTTTGCTTCCACACTCAACTCTTCTATATTCCTCCCAACTTTCCCTTCTCCTATTCCCCAACATTTCACATAGACTCTTTTTATTTTCACAAACTCTTTCACTCCTCCACTACACCATTCACTCCTTCCTTCTACTTAGCTCCACCATTTTTAACTCCCATATTTCTTCTGCGCCTCTTCACAAATGTTCTCTTTAATCTCTATACCACTCCTCTTCCACTATCCCCTAATTCCGTCCCACTCACGTCACCTCCACCCCTATCTCCATTTACCCTCCTAGAACAACTCCCTACTTACACATTGTCCTCACTGCTGAATTTTTCCCACTTTATGACTCATCTTATTCCCCTCTTTTTTCTCTTTTCTCTAAACAACGTTACCTACTCCCCCCACCTGCTAACCTAGCGCAACCACCAAATAGTTGAATCAGATAACCCCTACTGCCCCTGTCTGAATACATTTCAACATCTAGTAATCTGCCTCTATCCTTTCTATTTATACACACATAATCCAATATTGCCCTCCCCCCCGTTATCTCACTCTTCCATGTATACTTATATTTTCACTTTTCTTGAACCAAGTATTCCCAATTATCATTCTTCTATCAACCCACAACTTTAACAGACTCTCTCCATTATCATTCCTTTCCCCTAGCCCAAATGGGCCTATAATTCTCGCCCTCTCCTCCTCTTCCCACTCCGCATTCAAATCTCTAATAATACAAATTTTCATTAGAAATACGAAACTTACCCAACATTCATTCAACTCACTCCAAATTTTGTTTCCTCTGCCTCTCCCTCGCTTCCATTTGCTGGTGATACGCGCAATAAAAAACGCCACTTTCCCCCAAATTTCACTTTTAACCACATTAATTCCGAATCACCTTAATTGCATAAGATTCTCCTATATCCGCACACCTCTTTCCTCTAACTATGCCTTACCCTCCTCCGCCCTCCATCTCCGTTCACTCCCGCAAATCCATACCCTTAACTCTCTTCCAGTCCATCTTCTTCTATTCCTTTGCAGCTTGTTTCTGTTCACCCTAGCACATCCAATCCTTTCCTCGAACATTACCCCACTTCTTCCCCCTTTTCAATCCTCACTCTACTCCCTTCACATCAAGCAACCAACTCTAATTAATCTTTTTACCCTCTCTATCTCTTACTCCCCCTTACACTCTTACTATCCTGACCCTCTTAGTTCACACTCTGCTTATCTTACGATCCTCACCTTGATTGGCTGCACGCTTACGGGATCCACAACTGATGGCATAGCTTATCTGCTCGCCGATATTAATATAGGATATTACGCTTAACAAACGCTCATCATAAACTCGATCATCTCGGTATGGCTAGTACCGTTCAGAATAGTGACACTGTCACCTATATAGTGCGCTAGCTATATATTATCTTGATCTTAATATATCTGAAAATATTACACTCTCGACAGCTAGTAATCACGCTGAAGAGCGTTATTAAACTATGTTATCGTTGAATTTATATTATGCTACGTACAACTCTTCCTTGATGTTGAAGACACACCTCTTTAGAGTTCATTAGACATTATAAGATGCCCCTGGAATATCTATCCCTTCCTGTTGATAGAACCTCTATATAAACTTATTCCTACAGTAGAACAAAAAGCAACCTTGATGTGATTCTCCTTCTGTCTTGAAAATACTCTTCCAGAGTTCCTTTGCTTTAATTTTTACTTTATATCTTTCTATATTTTGGTGATCTTTTCCAAGTAAAGACAAAGTTTGGTACCTCAGAAAATTTATTCTTCCTGCTAATGGTTTTTTCTCAACACCTGTGCTTAAAATGAAATTAGAAATACTTCATTTACTAAGTTGTTACCGAAATTCTTGAGATTACTTGAAAGTCTTCTTCAAGTAAACAAGCAAGAAGAACCTCATCAATTCCCGAGTCAAAAAGGCACATATATTTGTGTGTGGTGTATTATGCCACTTCACAATTTATTTTCTATACCTTTCTCCTATAAATGATGAGTCCCAGAGATTTACTCTGTCAGCGGATTCGGACGTTTGTTACTCCGCGTTGCTGACGTTTAACAACAACGGATGCTCAACATAGGCCATACGTCCCAAAAAAAGACGCTTCAACGAGTTTTTAAAGCACCCGGTTATTCTCATCCGCATAAATGCGATCGAGTACTCACAGCCTGGCCCCATATAAATGATTATATATATATATTATAGTTTATATATATATTATATATATATAGATACTATTTATAATATAATATATGATATTTTATATATTATAACTTATAATATATATATAATCATATCATATATATATACTTACTTATATTATTATATATATTATAACTACTATATATATATACTATTATATTATATATGTATAGTATTATATATAATATATATAACTATATATATATATAAATATAATATATAATATCATATATATAAAATATTTCCCTAGAGTTTTTTGTGTGTGTGGGTGTTTGCTGTGTGGGTGTGTGGTGTGTGTGTCGTGGGTCGCTGTGTGTGTGTGTAGCTTGTGGTGTGTAGGTGTGTGGGTGTGTGGGTGTGTGGTGGGAAGAAAATCATAGTTAAATTATATATTTTAAAACCCTCAAAACACTAATCTTTTTTCGATCTTATGTTTCGTTTCCTAATTGGAGCGGGCTTTCTATTTCTACAAATTGAAAATTTTCAATTCTAATCAGAATTTTACGCTGAATTTGATAATGACCATATCGTACTTTCTGTACTAGTAATGAGCTAGTTGAAATTAATTTTATTTTTCTTAAAAGAAATATAATATTCATTTTTGTAGTAAATGTTTTGTTTCAGACTTTAGTGAGCGGAGGACGTTTCCACTGTAGCTTAAAAAAAAAACATGTTCTGAATTTTTCAGGTAATTAAGTTTTTATTTAAATTATTGTAAAATAATCTTGCATTTCAATGTTATTGATATTTTACAATTTATGGCATCACAATTATTACCACTTTGGTAATTGAGACATCCTTCATACGCAACTAGATATATTTTGCACAATCGGGTAATTAAAATCAGAGTTCGCAATTATACTAAAGACATTATATTAAGATATCGCTCGACCTGTGGTGTAGCGTTTTAGTCTTCTCATTTGTTTGATTCCTAGCACACTCAATTTACAAGGACTGAGATTTTCAACCGAAATTATTAATTAATATTTAATTAATTTAATTAAGGGCAGATCCAATTTTTTGTTGCTTTGGGCTGCCCAGTTTTCACCCCACACTAAAAATGGACACTCAACATTGGGAATTATTCAAGCCGATTATTGACAATTAGCACACCAAAATGTAGCCTTTTTGGCCTCTAAAACGTTGTTTTCGAGTTTTTTTTCTGTGTCTGTAGTCATTATATTCAGAAAATTTTCAATTTTTCAAAACCCATGTTTTTGACATTCTTCGAATCAACTTCCAGATTTTTTTCAAATGACTTCAAACTTGAATATGCATAGATAGGTCCAATTACCTAAAAAGTACGGAAGTACTTTTTCGAATTTTTTGAGTTCTGTGCTCAGCGTTGTTCCAATTTCCAACTCACTTTTTTTGGATTTTGACAATGAAAATTGAGATAATTTTTTTATTGTTTCGGCGAAGTCAGGATGAAATTTTCAGGGATTAATGTATCGTGGAAGTGGCACTTTTTACTTAGCATAAACTGTTTGTACCATGCATTAATTTTAACTTTTGCTCATGTTAACCAAATTTTTCAAAAAAAAAAATTTTGGGAAATTTTTTAAATTTTTTTTGAGTATAACAAAAAAATTATTTCAGTCAAATCGGGTGTATCTTGCACAACTGTACAGCCTGAAATTTATGTATCGTTTTAAAAAAGTAGAAAGAAAAATTATATCAACTATCTTCACTTTTCAAAAATTTATCATTCACAATGAATATTAAGAATATTTTTTTTCCTACTTTATCCGATCAACTATCAAATTTTTCCAATAGCATTGTATAGTTGGGCGAGATGCAACTTTTTTACTTTGATAATTTTTCATGTATACTCTAAAGGTCATTTCTTGATAACCTTACCCAAAATTTTCTTTTTTAAAAACGTTTTTCCATGCGGAACCCCAAAACTAGTTCAAGTGTAAAAAAGAATTATTTAAGGAAAAATGTGCCTCTCCCCGACTTAAACAGTATGCCCTGAAATGTCATCCACTTCGCCAAAAGAAAAAACTGATATCGCAAATTTTTCATTCAAATCCAAACAAGTGGTTTGTAAAAATTCAACCAAGACTGATCGGTACTCAAAAATCGAAAAATACTTGCGGCCCTTTTTACAGGTAATGGTATCGGTATCGCGTTTGAGCGTCATTTCAGAAAAAAATCTGAAAGTTGATTCGAACCAAAAACATCGGTTTTGAAATAATGAAAATCCGAAATATGCCTACCAAACACCACAAAAAACACTCGCGATAGACAAAGCTTGCAGGTCATTGACAAGCAACTTTTAAGCAGAAGACAACAGGTAATAAAAGAATTCAATAAAGGTTTTCTGCCGAATTTTATGTCCATTTTTAGGTGGGGTGAAAACTGGGGTCAGCCCCAGCAAAAAATTGGATCTTGCCCTTATTTAAAGTGGTTTGAAGTAGAAAACTATTTGCTTGCTACTGTTCTTCGAATACAAGCTTTTCAATAGAATTATCGATCTTCAGATGTTTTTTTAATATTTTGTAGGGGTCATTTTATATCTTTTTTTCTTATTTCAAAATTTTCTGGATATTTTGTTCTAGATCTCTAGATCTTCTAGATGTTTTGTCATAGATCTGTAGACATTCAATATATTTTGTTCTAGATCTTTAGGACTTCTAGATATTATGTTCTATATCTCCTAGATATTTTGTCATTGATCTCTAGATATTTTGATATTTTGTTCTAGATCTGCTAGGTCTGCTAGGGACTGATCCCATTCTTTATTTTATTATTAGATTAATTTCCGTGGACTGCTTTTCCAAATAATTTAGAGCTTCTGTTCGGTGTAAGCAATTGTTAAATTCTTTACAAAGCGCTTGTGGGTATGACTATGAATTAATTGAGGAAGCAGTGTTCCTGTTTAGGATTTTTTAAAAGTTTTATCCTTCCTAAGGAGTTCTCAGTCGGAGTTTGTCCTTAAAACTGGGAATTCTGATACCAAAAGAACAATCTCTATCAGTGATGTGAAATAATGTTTTACTGCTCTTAAGTCTCAAGCTTAATATATCATATGAATTTACTTTTAATAGGGTAATTAATTGTGGGTAAAATTTTAAAAATTAATATGTTTGCTAACCAGAGATATTGAATCCTAAAATTTTCAACTTTTTTTGTTTTGTTTTGAAAATATATTTATAAATCCCTGTAGGAAATGTGTGCAGTCTGAAAGTTGAGTTCTTTTATGTTGAACTATTGTTGTAGTTGTAACTTTAAAAAAAAAAATCTGACTTTAAATAAGTTGCCTTCTTCCTAAAAGTCACCTCAAAACGACATTTTCAGCTATTTTGATAAAAAAAAAATTATATAAAAATTAACGTTGAAGGAGTATATTCAGAACGAAGAAAAATACCAAAATTCTACCTTATATCGTACAATGAATGTACTTAACAGCAATACTTGAGAATTTGTCCTAGGAATTACCAGAGTTGATATAATGAAGATAATTATTATTATTATTATTATTATTATTATTATTATTATTATTATTATTATTATTATTATTATTATTATTATTTATTATTCATTATATTATATATTATTATTATATTATTATTATTATTATTATTATTATTATTATTATATTATTATTATTATTATTATTATTATTATTATTATTATTATTATTATTATTATTATTATTATTATTATTATTATTATTATTATTATTATTATTATTATTATTATTATTATTATTATTATTATTATATTACTATTATGTATGATTATTAATATTATTATATTAATTATTATATTATTATTATTACTATATATCATTATTTATATTATTATTTCATTATTATTTTATTATTGATATTCATTATTATTATTATTATTATTAATTACTTGATTACTTACTAGAAAATATCACGATTGAATGTGGTTTCACACTGACGAATAAAACTGCAAGACTTTGAGTATTTTCACAAAATGTTTTCAAAATTATCTGACAATATTAACACCAAACGATTAATTTATAGCTGCTTACTTACGTACATAATATTAATATATATATAATATCTATATATATATATATAATATATATATACTATATATAGTAACTATATAGTATATAAATAATATATATTATATATATAATATATATACTATACTATTACTATATATATATAGACATATATAATATATATCTATAATATATATATATATATATATAATATATATATATATATATACTTATATATATATATATAGTATATATATATATAAAATATATATATATAAGTACTATATAATACTACATATATAATATATAGTATATATTATATATCATATAATATATATATAATTATATATATATTATACTTATATATATCATATTATATATATATATATTATATTATATATTATTAATATATATATATATATTTATTATATATTTATATAATATAATATATATATATAGTAGTATAAATATGATATATATACATAATGTATATATATAATATATATATATTAAAATTATATATATATATATATATATATATATAATATTATATATTATAATATATATATAGTATATTATATATATACTTTATATATATATATTAATATATATATATAATATATATATATAAGCAAATAACTAATATATACGTATAATTCTGTGTGTGCGTGTATCTTCTAGGAGTTCTTCAATAATGACTTGCAATGCCGTTATAAATGTTATCTTTAAAGAACTATTCTATTTCTGATGTATTGGTGAAGGAAATTTTTTTGATATTTATTAATGGTAATGTATATAGGGATTTTTCTTTGTTTTTGTTGTTGTTTGAAGTTCCTTGTTTGCATTTGTAACAGCCTGTGAATTGAAAGCGTTGTCTAAAGTGACTTCCCGCGGAATAACTTGTTTTCTTGCAAATATCATAATGCAAAATGTGGGATAAGTTGGTATGAGATTTTAACGAGAGAGCAATCGTTGTTCACTTAGAGTTTTAAAATCAGAACCAACGAGGCTAATTTTCTAACCAATCATGCCTTGAGAGAAATTATTTTTAGCTTGAGGAAAAAGAATGTTGTGTCCGCTTCCATGGCAGAGAGGAACATTCTTATAGGAACATTTTGTAAGTTCTTTGCCATTTATTTTGTTTACATAAATATTTGCAAAAGTACAATTAAGGGTATTTTTGGAATAACAATTTTTACGTAATTAAAATGAGCATCATTTTTATGACAAATATTTCTAAATATATAGATTTTTTTTGTTTGCATAAATATTAGAGTTAATTTTATATAAATGAATTATTTAAATTAAATTCAATGGTTCAAAATACAACTATAACCTTGTTCATCAAGCAAGTAGGAATTACGCAGTTTAGCGGAAAGAAACAGTGAACCCAGACAAAATTTTGTGCGTGTATTTTCGTAGAGGTATCCGAATTCTTCTCCGTAGACTGCACATTATTGTACACAAGTCCCTACCAGCTATTTTCAGGTATGATAGCGCTGACATTTGACGCAGCGTCTGGGATCGGGAATACAACGAGGAGCCGCTTAGCTTGTAAATCTATTTTCTGGCTAAGTGGAAAAAAATATCTTAATTTCATCTTTTTGGAACGATCTAAATTTTTGAGAAATGAATATTGAGTGGTATATTTTTTTTATCTACTTATCCGATCCGATCAAATTTTCAGGGCTTGTTTAGTTGGGAGAGATACACCTTTTTTGTACATTGGAAATTTATTTTGTATACTCAAAAGAATTTTAAAAAATTCCCGAATTTTTTTTGTTGAAAAATTTGTATACATAACAATCAATCCAAACTAATGGCATTACAAGAATTATCTTAAGTAAAAAATGTGCCTCTCCGCCGGAATACATATGCCCTGAAAATTCATTCCACTTCGCGTAAACAGAAAATAATTTATATTCTCATTTTTCTTTCAAAAATCAAAAAAAGTGAGTTATGAGAAATGACAACGCTGGCTAGGCACAAAACTACAAAAAATCGAAGAAAGGTGCTTCTGTACTTTTTTAGTAATGGAGCCTATCTATGTCATATTTCGCAATCGTTTGAAGTTGCTTTGGAAAAAATCTGAGTTGATTCGAAGAATGTCAAACATGGGTTTTGAGAAAATTGAAGAATTCTGAATAATGACTACAGACACAAAAAAAAAAAAAAAAACACCGGAAAACAACGTTTTAGAGGCCAAAAAAAAGCTACATTTTGGTGTTTATATTGTCAAAATCGGCTGGTAATTCCGAATTTTATGTCCATTTTTAGGTGGGGTGAAAATTGGGGTCAGCCCCAGCCCAAAATTGGATCTTGCCCTTAAATCAAGTCTAACGATGTAGTGCTTATTTCAATTAGAATATCAAGTCCGCTTAAAATCTAGTCACCTCAATTTAAGGATAAAATCTAGTCCTATTCAAAGCGGCTTATTTTGTGAAGTTTATAATAACTAATCATCTCATAAATTGCTTCTAGATTTGGGTTTCAATTTCGCCTTTCAAATTTCAGTCGTCCATAAACTGCAATAGAGGTTAACGCCACAGCAAGTGCTTTGATGTTGAGAATTCCTCCTTCAATATCATTAGTGAAACAAAGTTGTTATTGCAACAGTTCTCAAGTAACTGCAACCCTGAGGATCGATCAGTCATAATCGTGGATGCCAAGGTTTGTTTCAAAATTCTCCAGATCTTCTTAGTATTTCGTGAGCTTCATTTCATATCAAGGTATAACTTTACAAGTCCAAATCAATTCAAATATCAAATTTTAATTGGATTGCGTCTTTAGTGACAAATTCCAGAATGCATTCGATTGGGCTTCCTTTCGTCTAATTTTCATTAGTCGCTCTTTCAATCCTGGGGCGTCAGGAATCAATTACCTATATAGAGTGCATTCAAATCAAATTAAAAAAAAGTCATAAAGACCTTTTCTTTACTAATTTCAATTACTAGAATTAGTCTTCATTGCCAAATTCTAGAAAGTATTCGCGTCATATTAAGAACATGTCACTTCTACCCAAAAATCGAAATAGTTTAAATCGAATACGTTAAAGTCATTTCAAGAACCTTTCTGTTCTACCCATAGAATTAATAGCTTAGGAAGAATGCTTTCATTCTAAATCATTTAGGAACATATTTGCTCCATATCAATTAAAATCCAAATGCATTAGTAAAAATTTGTATTAAGCCTCTATCAACGACTGTTTTTAAATGGTTAATCTTGTAGCAAATCCTATGGTATCAAAATCAAATATATAAACTGTCCAATGTGATATAGTTAAGGTTTTAGATATTTTCACCATAAATAGAGCTTCCATCATGAAGAGTTGGATTGGGACAGTTTCAAATGTCAATCGAACTTTCCGAAAAACCAAACTTATCTACTAATTTACTCAAAAACAGTGGTGGAAAGGAGGTCACTCTCCTCAAAACATCCCGATGAGAGATAACAAATCTTTCAACACCAAGGATGATTCATACTTCAATCAACAAGGATTATTCTTTAAATATTTGTAGGTAGTTTTCCGTTTTCTTTTTGGTCAGTTATCAAATTCACAATTAATTATTATTCTTATCATTCTTTTCGATGCAGAACGTCAAGAGACCAACTCAAGGTCACTTTCCTATGAGTCTTTGTTCATCATCATCTTAAAAGTTGCAAAGAATGGGAAGAGCACATCCGTTCCAGAGATGGCTGACTTTTATTATATAACATATGCTTCATATACTTATATTTATTATTTATATGATTATTGATGATTGTGGGGAATTACCTATTTTGTGAAGTGATTTGTAATTAAAACTTTTTTTTATAACAACTTTGGCAGTATCTTAATTCATGCGTTAAAAGTTAAATTTTATCATTTTGAAAAATTTGTTCTTTCGACTTTAATAATTTGAAAGATTTGTTCTTTCGACTTTAAGGGGACAGAACGGGAAACATATTTTTTAAATTTTATTAGCATAAATAATACACCATTCGAAAGAGAACAGCAAGCTCTATATTTGTATTGCGATAACATTTGCAAAATGTCTGGTAGATGATGTTGAGTAATTTCATCCCAAATGTCATGAATCAGCATTTTACTTAGCAATTTTTAAAATTGAATTCCTGCTGAGCTACAAAGGATTTTAAAACACGGACTTCACTGAAATATTCGCAATACACAGATGTTTTATAAAATATCTAAAACATAGCAGCTTTCAATAATTAATATTTTATTTTATTTTCTTTTATTTTTTTTTTTTGCAAAATACAGCCTATTTTCTTTTTTCCTAAAACTATAAAGTTATTAAAAAAACTTATCAAAATTTATTATATTTGAACGAATGATACATCAAAATATAGTTAAACGTATATCAAATCGAAAACATAGGAGAAAACTATACAAATGTCTGGTGAATTTTTGTTATATTCCAAAATATTAACTCGATGTAGAAAAAAATATTTTTGTGTGATAAAGCCCAGAAGTTGAACCGCTAACAACGGCAAATTCGTTGGTAGCTTAGGAGGAATGCTTTCATTTCAAATCATTCAAGAACATATTTGTTCCATATCAAAGGTAAAAATGTTTATCTTAACAAAATCTATAAGCTCAGAAAATTTCATTCTAATCGAATAAATAATAAAAAAGTTATGTGCCACCAATTATTTGAAATTTGCTTTTTTAATTATTTTTGGCAACTCAAAAATAAAAAATCGTGAAAACTTTTTTATTACGTGTCCGATTATTACGAAATTTTCAGAGCATGTATAATTTGGAAAGATAGACATATTTTGTTTAGGTAAATTGTTTATATGTCCATCGGTTTTGCCGCTGTTCATTGGAAACATTTTGAAGTTTTCAAACGTTTTCTCGTGATTAGCGGCAAAACTGTTGGGAATACGAAATATTAATCTAAATAAAATATGTGTTACTTGTAGAGTTTCACAAGCTGTGAAAGTTTTATTGTAATAGGATAAATATTAAAAAGTTACATGCCATGAATTAAAATTTTATATTTTTTGCCACTCAAAATAAAAAAAAATCACGATAATTTGTATATTATTTATCCGATCAATACGAAATTTTCAAATCATATATAAATCGGCGAGAGTAACCTTTTTTTTTTGTTTAGAATATATTTTTTGTAAGCCAAAGGGGTTTGCCACTGCTTATGGGAAAAATTTGAAATTTTTCCCATGCACAACGGCAAATCAACTCTGTATACAAAAAAATTATCTAAACAAAATATGCAAATCTTCTGCGACTATAGATGCTAGTAAATTTCGTGCTGATTGGATGAATAATAAAAAGGTTATCGCAATTTTTTCTTTCATTACTTTCTAAAAATTGACCCTCTCCCCGTGTACCCCTGTGTATAATTAATAAAATATTTTTTATTTTTTTTATTCTGCTCTAGAAAGTTTTAAAACCTTAAAATCATAGAATTAATGATTACTATTACTACTTCCGTGACCGTCCCCTTAAATTGAAAGATTTGTTCACTGCTTTCGATTTTAACATTTTGAAGGATTTTTTACTCCTTTATATTCTAGTTAATTGAAGGATTTGCTCATTCTCATTTCAATTTTTTCGTATTGTTTATTTTCATTTCAAGTTTAACATTTTGAAATGATTTGCTTTGTCATCTGTTTCATAAAATGTTCGATTTGCAGTCTACATATTGCGTCCTTCAAGAAATGAGAGGATCTCATTTTCAAAATTTTTTCTGAATTTCAATCATTCAAAAGAAGTGTTTTATCTATTTTGTGACGTATGAATCGAATCGCTTATGGGAAGGTGTCAATAGAAGACCAAAACTGATGAGTATTTTTATGATTTAAATTAATTTTTATTTTGTACAAGACAGACTTAGTTTCTCGATCATTCATTTATTGAGTGAAATCTTTTCCCGTTTCGTGTTATTTGAATGACTCCCGTCCAAAATGGAGGGAGTCATCCCCTCCTCCGAGTGTTTAAAAACTAATTCAAATACACCGTTTCACAATGTTAAAATTGGGAAAGAGAGTTTTAACTACTTTTAAAAGATATCATTTATTAAGAAAGCTTCTAAAAACTATTCAGTTTCTACATACAAGCTGAGTTACTCAGCAACTAGCTCTAAGCTCAGACCATCTGGCTTTTACAAAAGACTAGAACTAGTTCGAAGAGTTTCTTTCGCTTAGAACTTAAATCAAGTCTAACGATGCAGTGCTTATTTCATTTAGAGTATCAAGTCCGCATATCCTAGGATAAAATATTGAAAATCTAATCATCTCAATTTTAGGATAATATCTAGTCCTATTCAAAGCTGCTTGTTTTGTAAAGTTTATAATGACTAATCACCTCATAAATTGCTTCTAGATTTGGATTTCAATTTCGCCTTTCAAATTGAAGTCATTCATAAACTGTAATAGGGGTTAATGCCACAGCAAGTGCTTTGATGTTGAGAAGTCCTCCTTCATTACCATTATCGAAACAAAGTAGTTATTGCAACAGTTCTCAAGTAACTGCAACCCTGAGGATCGTTAAGTTGTCATCGTGGATGCCAAGGTTTGTTTCAAATTTCTCCACGTCTTTTAAGTATTTCGTGAGCTTCATTTGATATCAAGGTATAACTTTACAAGTCAATTCAAATGTCAAGTTTTAATTAGGAATGCGTCTTTAGTGACAAGTTCCAGAATGCATTCGATTGAGCTTCATTTCTTCTAATTTACATTAGTTGTTCTTTTAATCCTGGGACATCTGGAATCAATTACATATATCGAGTGTATTCAAACCAAATTTATAATAGGTCTGTTAGAGACCTTTTCTTTATCAATTTCAATTATTAAAATTCGTCTCTATTGACATTCTAGAAAGTATTCGCGTCATATTAAGAACATGTCAGTTCTACCCTAGAATCACAATAGTATAAATCGAATACGTTAGTCATTTTAAGAACATGTCTGTTCTACCGAAAGAATTAATAGCTTAGGACGAATGATTTCATTTCAAATCATTCAGGAACATATTTGTTCCATATCAAATTTAAAAATTTGTATTAAGCCTTTATCAACGACTGTTTTTA
>JABUQX010052756.1:27500-29234 GCA_015478945.1 Trachelipus rathkii | reverse complement strand
AAAGAAAAGTTATGGGAAGAAGAAGATTCTACAATGCAGAAAAAGAGAAAAAAGTGAAAAACAGAGAAGGAAAATAATCGGTTGAAGAAGAGAAAAAACACGACAACGAAAGGAAGAAACATGGAAGAGAACATGACATGTGTAAATATGTCGAATACTAAAAAAAAACAACTAAAGATTATAGTAGGTAAACAAACCTGATTTTTCTATATACCCACCTCTCCTTTTTGAACTTTTTTTCTTTTAAAAAATACCCAAACTACCTAAACACTTCTCAGACCAGGTCTGCCTCTTTAGGAGAAGGAATATGGATCTCCAACTGAAGTCTTTCTACTCGCGTGCTGATGATGGGAGTGGACCGAACTTCGTGTTGTTTTGTTGTGTGGAAAAGGAAAACTGCTAAACACCAGGAAATGACGTTAGACGGTTTCCAGTGAAAAATTTATTCTGCAAAATATTTGAGAATCTCCATTTCCGTCGAATCTTTGCTTGTAGTCGTGGTAGTGGCCGTTTTTTTTGCATTAAATCAAAAAAGTCATCGGCACTACTTTCAGAAACTGCATAATCAGTCATGCTATTTGGGCTATCTTTTTGGAGGGCCTTTATAGAATTCACCAGCATTTCTTGAATCTTGAATCTTGAATCTTGAATCTTGAATCTTGAATCTTGAATCTTGAATCTTGAATCTTGAATCTTGAATCTTGAATCTTGAATCTTGAATATATATTAAGTATATTATATATATATATATATATATATTATATAGATATATATATATATATATATAATATATATATTATATATAAATATATAATAGTATATATATATATATATATATATATATATATATTATATATATATATTATAATTATATATAATATATATAATATTACTATATATATATAATATAATATATATATATATATATATTATATATATATATATATATGTATATTATATATATATACAACAGCCAACAGCATAAAGGTCAAGACCCTGTAACAGGGCCAGAGCTGCTTCTCCATGCTTCCTCTATCTCTCAGGGCTCTCTCTTTCTCTCAGCTCCCGCCATCGACAGATTCCATTATCCTCAATGAGTCCTTACACCGCAGCTCTCCCATCTTTTCCGAAGTCTTCCTCTGGTCTGTACCTACTGTCCTCCACTCCCCATCTCCTCTTGGCCACCTCCTTTCCTTTCCTGATCCTCTCCAGGTGTCCCCAACCACCTCAATCGCTGCATCCATCTTATTATAATATAGCTTTTCACTGCCAACCTCCTCCACTTATTCTTAAGTTTCTTGTCTGTCTCTTCTAGTCTTTCCCACTATCACTCTTAAAAAAACGTACATCTCCGACGACTGTATTCTACTATCCTCTCTTTGTGGTCGCCTTATTCCATGTCTCTGCCCCATATAGTAGAATCGGTGTTAACATCTCGTCGAATAAATCACCCTTTTCACCGTCCATACGCATTTGTCTATTCTTTCAGTATGGGACCTGCTCTTACCAGCTTCCCATACTAAGCAATTCTACTTGTATCTCCTTGTACATTTCCTCCTCCTTCTTCCAAATACTCCTCACCAAGTATTGCATTTCTCCACATTTTTATATCAGTCCCTTACACATCTACTCTCAATTCTCTCTTCCTCCCCCCTACTTAACCACCATGATCCCAATCTTCTTCTGTGTTCGATAGTCAGACCGGCCTCTCTAAGCCTATTAGCAAAACATGTC
>JABUQX010052756.1:15000-20000 GCA_015478945.1 Trachelipus rathkii | reverse complement strand
CTTCTATAAATAACTAGCTGCTGAAGTGCCAAGCGAAGTTTCATTGAGATAAACATCAATCTGGTTAAAACAAGTATATAGGAAGTTCGACTCTGTATACACTATGTGGTCGTCACCTGTAGGAAGGTCTGTACCATCAGGGTTTGTCAATTTCGTTTTAAAATATAGAAATACATTAGATGGATCTAGATATTGGTCTGATGTGCCTGGGATATTGAACTCTAAAGGAACGTCAGTGCTGGTGATCGAGTGTGTGGGATTAATGCTGATGAAGTTGCTGTCGCTCACGCTAATCTGAGTAGGATTCATCGAGAAGAGATCCAATTCGGTCTTGCAGCAAGTCTGGACTAGCCCAGGGGTGAAGAACATGGCATCTATGACGGATGTTTTTATGGTGTTAGGCTAATAATGAACAAAGCCTTCAGATGTACACGCCCTTATATACATGTAGCGCGAAAGTTGTAGCCTAAAGATACCATTCTAGTAGTTAAATGGTGAATACATCAATTACGTTTTTGTAAGATTAGGCCTTTCTAGCCTTTAGTGTTTTCCTGGGATGGATTTTCCTATATGACCTTTCCTTCTTCTTCAGGAGCCCTCTTAGTCTTAGGTTTTCCTACTTGTGACACTCACTGCGTCCTTTAACTTTAGACCTGCCATGTCCTGTCATTTACGTCTTACTTTTGCGTTTAACGCATCGAGGCATTCTTCGGAAACCTTCGGCAATCCGCCTCCTTTTTTTAATGAAGCCCACGGGATTGGCTCCATGTTGCTAATATTTGCATCGTGTGCAGCCTGTTCTTTATAGCTTTTTACCTAGATATTCACCCCCTCTTCTAAATACGGGGATGGCGCTTCGCAATAGCTTAGTGAAAAATCCTCCAAGACCGTAGCCTCTCTGCGATCTCGTTCCAATGAATACTCTTTCCATGTTTATTACTTATGTAGCTGGAGCTTCTTTCCTATACTATCTTTACACTGGAAGAGTATACCAATGAATGAAAAAATGCAATTGATTATGTCCCTTATATATCCTGCAGAGGCATCTATTTCTTGAATGAATTCCAGTAGCATATAGATGAGATTTTCAATTCTGATTAAAAAATGGTCCATCATTTTATAGCTGATGAGGTCGTTTCTTTCTAATGTGTACTTTACACATCAATGTGCCACTTGTAAATGGGTATGGCCGACCTTCCACGTCCTTTATATGTACTCTTATAGAGCCGATCGATGACCTGTTCAGTGAGAGATAGTGTACATTAGGGAATGTTATTACCTTACTCTCTTGAGGAAAATAAACTACCCTTAACAGAGGAGCTGTAGTATCGCCCACATACTGGTGTTCCACTATGTCAGTGTAAACATATGCCATTCCAGGATGTTTGAGCATCTCGGAGGTGATACAAGTATAATGTAACACCCTGTCTTGCTCGTCGATTAATTCTTCCTTGGTTATATGCTCGTTTTCTACTGTTTTCATAACCCTTTTCAGCATAGTAGGTACATCATGGAGGACATCTAACCAACCTTCACGTTCATGAACGTGTTTCCGTTGCCATGACGATCTCCTGAGGAAAAACACATCGTTGTCTCTAAGGTTAATGCCAGCCGTTGATCTCAAAGTAATTAATACTTCATCATCAGAGGGATGAATATCTGTATTGTAAATTAGATCTCTACACATATTACTAGTCGCTAAAAGCGTATTTAAATAACTGAACATTGCAGGAACTGACTTAAAATAGGATTTCCTCATTACAATTCTTTCATAAAAGTATTCTCTTGTTCCCATAGTGACGCGGTTTAAAGCACCTGTGTTCTTCACATCCAATATAGTTTCAACACAATCTACACTTCTGTAAACATTCATCCAGTAAAGATTATGCGGAACATTTTCCACATCTGTATTTAATATCACTTCACACAGTCCGACTTCATAAACGTCTCTTTCAATGTCAATAGGGTTCAGTAACTCTGTCGTGAAGTCTGAGAGTTTATATATCAGGATGTATAGATCATCGAAGCGATGAAGGCCAGAGTTTAAATAGAAAGTGATCTGTGCTCGCCCCCCACCATGCGTCTAATGGAATACTGCCTTACATGATTTCTTAATTTCACTTGCTTTTATATACGAGTTAAACTTGTCAGGATATCCTACCATTTAAGCAAGCAAAATTTATTTCGCCCCTTTGAAGATGAACCAAAGGTCTTTTCAAATTTTATACAACATCATTACCGGCACTTTAATGCGGCAGCGTTTATGGACGCCGCGAAAGGCTACGAAACCCATTTGTTCTAGAAGGCGTCTAAGTCCTCCAAATAATATAATTTTAAGACCATTCATAAGGGAAGTCAGTCGAAGGATTGTGAACTTGACCTCTGTAGACCACCCTGCTCGTAGGCCTTCTAAACCTTTTCCGCCTGTCTGGAAGACTCGGTACATAATCGCCCTAAGCACACACCTGAATCATCCTTTATTTTCCTGACTCTTCGTTGTGAATGATCCACCATCGTAGGCTTTATTTTCAACATTTCTAGAGGGGTAGATTTTATAGTTCTATGGGACGATCTATTATAAGAATGAGCAAGGTCTTGTAGTATGTCAATATACTTAAAAGTGTTCATGCGGGTAAAGTATCGGTGCATTTTCTCCTTGATAGTACGCTGTACTCTTTCAACTATAGCTGCTTTATTCACTGAGAATGTATTGTAATACCCCATGTCGTGTTCTTTAACTAATTCTTGAAATTCATGACCTAGAAACTCACTGCCTTGGTCAGTCCACAGCATTCTTGGCCATCGCTTGTCACCCTCTATAATTTCTCTCAACGCCTCAGATACACTTCGTGACTTTTTATCCTTTAAAGGTTTTAACCATAAATATCTAGAATACACATCAATGGTGAAAAGTATGTATTGATACCCTCCGTTGTACGAGCTGTATTTAACCATCTCGGATAAATCCAGCTGCCACACGCTATCGAGACAGGGGGCTACGGTTTTCCGGGTAGGAAATTTTCTGCGAACAGGTTTATGTAGAGTGAAAGCCTCCTCACCTTCTAAATATGCTTTCAACTCTTTCCGCCCAATATCCGGGAACCTCGAGGCAAACCTTGTGAATCCACCATAGCTATTAGGCTCCTTCACATCGTAATAATACTTATCAACCACTTCCTTAGCCTCCATGGTGTCTACTGGCATGAGAGTAAAAACATTTAATATTATATATTATTATATATATATATATATATATATAATATATATTATATTATATATATATATATATATATATATTATATATATATATATATATATTCTATAATATATATGTATATAATATATATATATAATTATATATATGCGTAAAAGGGGAAATATAAAACATTAGTGATAATATGATGAATTATTTATTTACTCACAAGAGCTGAACAAATTAGATCAATGAACAAATATATATATATTATTATACTATAGTATTATTATATATCTTATATATATATTATATATATATATATATAATTATATATTACTATATATATATATATTATATATATTATATATATATATATATTATATATAGTTTTATATAATTGAATTAATATATTAATAAACACCACAGCGAACGCTGCCTATGAATATCCATTTAAGACTGGCGTGCGGTTTTTTTCTTATTCTTCCTTTAACCACCCGTTTGAATTTATCTGAAGCGTAGGACATGCCTGAAGGACTAGAATCGGGTCTTGGTGTCTTAGGAATATTATCCAAGTCTGCTAATCTGCGCGTGTTCAAGATTAAAGAGCGTGGAAAATTTATAGTCTGAAGCTCTTGCTTGATTGTAGGCCATCCTGTTACAGCTCTCTTCTTCTTCCAATCGCGCGAGAGATCAGCTATTAAATCCACAATGTTTGACCCTTTAACTATCTCATCATCAATAATGATTTGACCTAACTCATTCCAAGTTATTTGTTCTTTTAAAATATTATAGAGAGTTAGACCTGATCTGCGAGCCCTTGCTGGCAAGCTCTCCTCTAGGATATTTCTTAAGCTGTCTTCGATCTTCATCTCAGGTTTTACTTCTTGTGGCAAAATTGTTTCCTTTACGTCAGACTTATTTAGTGGTCCCTTTAGATGCAAATCCTTGAGACTTAATAATTTCTGCATTGCATCTTGGTATAAGATACGCTTCTCATGGATGTTAATGTCTGAATTTAATATCCGATACACCTCTTGCTCGTAATTGCTTATCTGTTCAACTTTAGGATCGAACAAGCTGTAAGGTAGAGCTGGCTGCTGAATTTGTGCAGCGCTCAAAGGTTGTTGATTCTCTAGAGAGAAATGATGCTGATGATTGGGGGGTGGAAATTGCAGTGAGGACGACACCGCGTAAGCCTGTGATTGTGTAGGCTGAGTGGTGGGTCTCTGCAACGATGAAGTAGTATTACATTTCATTTTCTCATACTCGTTATACGGAAGTACAGCGACCTTCTTCATTATGAAGATATCCACTTGGTAATCAGAGGAGCAATAACTGAGAAAAGTAGAGGCAGGAATACACCACCCCCCTTCTGCAACACCTTCTTTTTATTTTTCAGATGCTTTATGTTACGGGAGAGTTTTTTAATGGTGTTTCTATGTCGACGCAGCTTTACCTTCTGAGGTCTGTTTAAAGGAACATTACCCTTTATAAGATTCAAGCAGAGCTCGCATACACACTGGACGAACTTCTCAACATTGCAGATTATTTTACGCTTTTCGGACGGTTTCAGCTTTTTAAATCTTTTTATAAGAGGTAAATACTTTACAACTAAACTACTCATTATTCAGGAATGTACACAGTTTCTATCTCATGCGGTAGAAATTATTATGTTGGTGCGGAGCAGGACTCTATGCGTGTTCCTAGGATGAAGTTCACACAGCAAGTATCCGTACGGGTCCGAAGTAACTTCTTTATATACTTTCAAGAACTCTTTTCTTGCTAACGGAAACATCTGCGACCC
>JABUQX010052756.1:0-5000 GCA_015478945.1 Trachelipus rathkii | reverse complement strand
GCCTACATTCAAGATAATCACTTCGGTCCAACGTATGTCGCCATTCTCAAACTCGCACCAATATTTTCAACTTTGTAAGAAGCGTAATTAAAAAAAATAAAACTAAAATGATTTAGTTATTCCAGTAGTTAATGATATACCTTATAGTTGTTCATAATATCTAATTTATAATATTGTTAAATACACTGGTAGTAATTAGTAGTATATATATGATTATAAACTCTGATTCTTTCTTTCTCATCCCTAAAAAATACTCTTTTCTTTCATTAACTTGCCAAATATCTAAATAATTATTAATATATCCGTATAATTATTATTAAATTATATACTAAATATATTTATGAGATTGGTATATTGAATAATTTACAACTATTAATAATTATCGTATAATGAAATGACGAAATTTTAATATTACTATTTTAATTTATAAGTGTCATTAAAAGTTATCAGAATCATCGTCTTTATTATAATATATTTAAATTATATTATGCCAGCATTAGAAGATGTAATTATATTTATTCCCCCTGTGTTCATGAATTTAGTATTTATATAATATCTGTATAAGTGATTATATACCGTTAGCTAGGTAATACATAATATACACAAGCTATATATAATAATATCATAATATATTAAGAAAAAGCACTAAGGTATATATCGTTCTGGTAGAGTTAATTAGTATATATATTAGGGTATATATATATAGTATATACTAATTATACGGTATAATATATATATATATCATTACCTCATACAAGTATTATGATAGAGTGACTGTAATATATATCACCCTAACTCATAATGAGGGTACGCATAGATATAGAAAAGCAAATGGGTGTGAGAATGTATATATATGGCCTCACCTTCATCCCTATACGACATTAATAACAGCGAAGGTCGTAAAAGTTGTGTTTTGCTGGCAGAAGGTATAATATTACGAGGGGAATGTAATGGTATATAGTCTATTATATATATAATACTAATATTAATATACACCATATACTAGTACATAGACCGACAGGATTGACTATACCATATTGTACGTATGCACAACCGCTAAAATTCGATATATAAAATATTAAGATTAGAGATTTAATTTTTCAACAAGACTACAAATCTTTCGTTCATCATTACACCATAAAAAGAGAGGAGTGGAATGAGATACTGAAAATATCGGTCAGAAATATGAAGAGCGCGAAAAAAGATAACTTTTCTTCGATTTTAAGACCTTCTAACCGCAAAGTTTATTAGTGTGATTCGACTTGAAACTCTCAAAACCATCAAAAACCTGCATTGTATAGAGAGAATGAAAATTTTTATTTATTTATTCATATAATAATTGTTTAATTTTAAATGATTAGTCTTAACCTATCCTAAGAAACCGAACTTACAGATAGCCCGCCCATTAGCGCGATGAAAATCATATTTTTAATTAATGACTTAAATTATAACCAGTAGACGCTTTTGGCGTCGGTTGTTCCAGCGCGAGTAAGCTATAAATTAGTCTCCGATACTTGCTTAATTATTTCTGTTAAGAGGGTCAATATAGATATATAAAGAAGGAAATTAATAAATAAATCATTATTCTAGAATAAAATAAACTACAGATTTTATTAAAATTATTATTATAAGAGAATAGAGATAATGATGATGTTCGGAAAGCCCCAGAGAAGACACAACTTGTAGGGCATTAAACCATAAATTCTGTTGTTCGAATTCACCCTTGTTGCACCTACCTTTGTTCTTTGCTTCATGCTGAGTCTAAAGTTCTTGCTACGATTGCGTTTCAGTTCTTCATATAGCTCTGCTTTGCGAGGCGATTCGATGGGAAACCCTGTAAAGTGGATTCACAGAGCAGTTGCGTGAAAATTGCGTGGGTACGTTCCGAGTCTTAGCGGCCCACCAACGATTGCAGGTAACTTAAGTTAAAACGTCCTTGTACCGCGATAACTCCTTGGTACAATAGATGGTCAAAACGGAAACAAATAGAGCACACCTGTCGCGATTCATGCGCTGACCGAAAACTGCACGATGAAATTATGACGTGTATAACAAAACGCATTATAAAACAAAATGCGGACGCAAAGCTCAACAAGGTGTTTAAAAGGTCCATGATAAAAGAACATGAATAAATAATAGCCTACACAACATATAAAGGAAATAGACTAACTAAGCGTACCTTAAAAGATTAAAATAAAGGATGGGGGCTCCACCCCCATCTTGGTGGAGTCCCCCACTGGTGCTGCAAGTTCCCATGCAATAAAAAAAATCAACACCTCACAAACACAAGAGAAAAACTTGAAAGAGAAAAAATGATACCCCAAAAACACCCCATGAACTTACGTTTTTATGAGTAATAAAAAAAAAAAAAAAAAGAAATAAAAAAAAAAAAGCACTAAAAAATATTCGGCATTCGGCGAATTGTATGTTCGTACATTAGCACGAATGACGAACATCCCTGTTTCTGTATCGAACGGCCCCCCATACTACTAGTGTGCATCAAGTACCCGGCTATTAAGTTGTTGTATTGTGCTAAGTTCTCCGAACAAAGGTGTATAAATGATCCTTGCTGACAGTGATGGCACGTTAGAGCTGATATGCGAGGTACAAGTTTCAAATATGTTAATTACAAATGTTTTTGGACCTCCCACTATGTATTTGGCGAGAGTCAGAGGGCGCATAGTCATTTACCTGAATTTGTTTGCATTAAGAAATATGTAGGGTAAAAGAATGATGTCTTTAATATTTAACTTAGTTTATGTATTCAGATCTCATTAAGTGAAAGGATTCCTCATTAGTAACTTGTAATGAATATGCTCAAGAAGAAATGCTAGTGTATATTGAAATGCTTTAATATTATGACGAATCTTGAGGAGCGCATACCGTCCTGCTCTACAAAAAGTTATACCGCACTAAAGTGACACCCATCCCGTACTCTAACAGAATGACACGCGCATCTCCCTATAAAGAAAGGAACTCTCAACATCCCGAGCCAAGGGAACGAACATCTCCCGCCGAAAGAGAAGCAGCGCACCGACTATTCTCATACTTCCCTTGCCATTATTGAGGTGCATCGAAAAGGCGTGGCCGAGGTATTATGGGAATTCTCTTGTACTGTGATCACTTCGTTGGTCTATTAATTTATTAATAGTACAATATCTCAGACCTCAGAATGTCTCAGAGAGTCTATTGATTTAATTCTAGGTCAAGATCATACATCGTCAGCTTGTAAACTTAAATTTAGTTATATCATCCATCCAGTCGTAGGACATCCGAGCTTCTATATTAACTCTTTATATATATTATACTACTTGATATAATATTATATTGTTATTTTATATTAAATATAATAATTATTATAATGTTATGTATATATATTACTTACATAATATATATATTCTGTTTTATTTCTTCTAGTATATATATTATTCTACATATAGTAATATATAAATTTATAAATTTGTTTAATATTTTTAAACTTAATAAATATGTATATTATTTTTAAACTATTCAATTAAATAATTACTATAGTTATATATTATATAATATTAATTGATTGGATATATAATAAAATTTAATACTAGATTTATGTATATATTGTTATATACATTATTATAGAATGTATAAAGGTTATTTATGAGTAATACTAATATCTTATATTGAGTTAATGTATTTTATGTTGAAATGTATGTAAAAGTTATTATCTGTTATAATGTTTTATATACTTATTTATTATATATATTGTATATTTTGAGTATGATAAATAAAAGTTTAAATCTTGTATCTATACATTACATATATATATCGTTAATTATTATTATTCTATAATATATTGTAATTTATATTTTTATATTAATAATATAATATTACTATATATATATATATATAATATATATATATAATATAATATATAATATATATATTATTATTATTAAATTAGATTAATTAACTGTTATTATTATCATCTTTATTATATATATAATTATTTTATTAATATATATGATAATGTAAATAGTATAAATTATCAAATATATAAATATATACTATATAATACTATTCAAAATATGTCTGGGGAGATAGTATTATATAGTAATTATATCAGTATATATATATATATTGATTTATATAATATTTGCTGTACAAGTTTACTTAATAAAAATAAAACATGTAAATATATGATCATTGAAATATAATAATAATAATGGGAGGCCTGATGATAATTAATAGATATAAAAATAAAGTCAATATGGAGAAAAGAGCAAATCTTTCAGATAAATACTTTCGAAAGGAAGGTTTTTTAACACAGGATTTTATACCCTCCCATTTACCTTCACTATCCAACTCTTTTTTTTGAACAAATAGCAGTATTCCACAGAGAAAATATGTTCATGTGAAGATACACATGAACGTATATATATATGTGTAATATAGATAATAACATCTGATGTGTTATGTATGTTATAGTATTATATATATATTGATATTATATATATATATATATATGATGTTAAAAATTTTGAAGTAATCCTTATATTATATAAGTTATATAAAGCATCTATTTTAGTTATTTAAGATATACATATATGAATGTAATGTATTAAATATATTTACATTTTTAAGATCTTATATATTCTTAACATTTACA
Organism: Trachelipus rathkii; assembly: GCA_015478945.1. Lineage (NCBI taxonomy): Eukaryota > Metazoa > Arthropoda > Malacostraca > Isopoda > Trachelipodidae > Trachelipus > Trachelipus rathkii. Next base: position 355 of record JABUQX010052756.1, on the reverse strand, counting down.
TTATTATTTAATAGCTTATATATAAGATTAAAATATAATGTAAATTATATATTATATAATAATAAATGACGATAATAAATAAGTTATTATTTATATATAAAACAAGATTTTAAGTGGCTATAGAAGTATATATATAATTACATAGGTGTATAGTGTTATATATATATAAATATTTAAATGTGTATATTATAAAGTATGATTTAATTATATTAATAGTTGATACACATGCTGTTGATATAGTTATGATGAGAGTTTACTATATATATATTAGTATTTATAGAGATTAAGTCCATCACAGCTCACGGGTCCGTAAAGCCTCTTTTTGCAAGGAGTGGGCGCTGAAATATAAAACTAT
>JABUQX010052755.1:15000-17443 GCA_015478945.1 Trachelipus rathkii | reverse complement strand
GGAACTGGGTGTTTAACTTCGTTTTCCGCATTTATCGTGAAACGCTTTCTACCGCGTTTTCGTGCGCCACTTCCACTGCTGCCACAGGTCTACTCATCAGAATTGCAACTCCTTCTCTCCCCCTCTCATTCCTTTTCACACCAGCACATACACATTTCACCACCACTCATTTTCACCTTTTCCTCTCATCTTGTTTTAGTCACAGTGAGCAAATCAAATCTGCCCTTTCTAAATACATCTGTCACCTCTCTCTTCTCCTAAACATTTATTCCTCTGACATTCCATATACCCATACGATTCATACATTTTCCCCGAAAGATGAAGGTCGCTTTGACGATGCATTACTCTCAGAAGCATACATTAGCATTCCTGGAAAAAGATAAGTGGTAGTGGGCAGACATCGGCTCAACTACCACTGTCTCTTTAGTCGCCTTCTACTACACATAGAACTTGTACGTTGTGGGCAAATCTTTCTCCCCTTACACAGGGATTACTGAAATGTTGTTTAGAAGGCACTGGAATGTCATGAGAGACCCTACACATCATAAGCCAAATGGGAGGTAATTTCATTGATCTCTCTCTCTCTCTCTCTCTCTCTATATATATATATATATATATATATATATATATATAACCACATAACTCCCATATACTATATATATATATATATATATATATAACATATGCTCATATATATATATATGTATAATTACTGCTATATATTATCTATATATATCCATATATGTATGTGTATAATTATATATATATATATAACAGAAATATATAATTTTATATATATATATATATATATATATATATATATATATATATATATATATATATATATATATACCTGTATATATAAATATATACATTTATCTATATATATATATATATATATATATATATATATATATATATATATATATATATATATATATATATATATATATATATATATATATATATATATATATATATATATAGAGAGAGAGAGAGAGAGAGAGAGAGAGAGAGAGAGAGAGAGAGAGAGAGAGAGAGAGAAGAGAGAGAGAGAGAGAGAGAGAGAGAGAGAGAGAGAGAGAGAGAGAGAGAGAGAGAGAGAGAGAGAGAGAGAGAGAGAGAGAGAAGAGAGAGAGAGAGAGAGAGAGAGAGAGAGAGAGAGAGAGAGAGAGAGAGAGAGAGAGAGAGAGAGAAAGAAAGAAAGAGAAAGAAAGAAAAAAAGAGAGAGAGAGAGAGAGAGAGAGAGAGAGAGAGAGAGAGAGAGAGAGAGAGAGAGAGAGAGGAAAGAGAGAGAGAGAGAGAGAGAGAGAGAGAGAGAGAGAGAGAGAGAGAGAGAGAGAGAGAGAGAGAGAGAGAGAGAGAGAGAGAGAGAGAGAGAGAAGTCACGCGACACGAATAAGTGTTGAAATTACCTCCCATTTTTAATGGTGCACTTTTCTCTTTTGCGTTCATATTCTTTACACACTCATCCTCCAGGCAACATATTACTGACCACCATTTATCTACATAGCATATACACATGATTAAAGTACACACCCCTCTTCTAGATAACACTTTAAAGACATCCCTACTACTCATATCCTTGTGTGCGGGGGAGATCACATCGTATGTCCTGCGTGTCGTAGAAGCCGACTAAGGGATGAGTGGTAGTTGGGTGGCACTGCACCTACTACCATCGTATTTCTTTGGAATGCTAATGCAAGCCTCAAGGAGAAGGTCAAGTGATCGCCGTAAACAGGCCTTCTATCTTTCAGCGAAATTGTATGAATCGTATGGTACATGGGATGTCAGAGGAATAAATGTTGAAGAGAGAGAAGAGGAGAGGTGATGGATGTATTTAGAAGGGGCAAATTTGAATTTGCTCGCTGTGACTGAAACGAAGATGAAAGGAAACGGTGAAAATGAGTATGTGTGGTGTGGTGTGAAATGTGTGTGTGAAATGTGTGTGTGCTGGTGTGGAAAGGAATGAGAGAGGAAGAGAAGGAGTTGCAATTTTGATGAGTGACCTGTGGTACAAAGCTATGGTAGATTTTGTGTGTGTGAGTACTAGAATTCTAATGGTTAAATTTAAGTTTGAAAAGGTCAAGGAGGTATGTTTGGTTGTGACGTATGGTCCATCTGAAGGAAGAAGAGAGTACGATTTCTGGGAAAATCTGAAAGATATTCTGGATGGGATGAGTAGGAGCTTCAGAGCGATTGTGTTGGGGACATAAATGGTTGGATAGGTGATCAAAAAAGGGATGGTATAACAGGTGGTTTTGGGGTGGCGGGAGAAAATGAGAATGGTAGGAAGGTGATTGATTTCTGTGAGAAGAGAGGTATGATTACTTTCTTTAAACACAAGAGTATCCATAAGTATACTAGAGTTGGTGTAGGTAGAGATGGTATCGAAGTGAAAAGTATGATTGATTTTGTGTTGGTGAAGAAGGAGATGTTGAAG
>JABUQX010052755.1:0-7500 GCA_015478945.1 Trachelipus rathkii | reverse complement strand
TTCCCTTTTCATCCAACATATATCCTAAATATCTAAACTCAGACACTTGTTCCAGCTGCTCCACCATCTAACATAACTTTCACAACCGAGGGACTGTCCTCACTCACAAACCATAACCTTACTCTTATTCACGTTTACTTTCAAAACCCTTCCTTTTACACACCTCTGCAAATCTCTCTACCAATCCTCTCAAACTCTCTCAGATTCACACACAAAACCAAATTCATCCGCATATAATTTGTAGGACACCCTCCACTCCACCTCCATTCTCCAATCATTCTAACACCATTTCATGCCACCCCCATCTCTAATTCTTTCAAAAACCCCATCCATATACAAATTGAATAACCAAGGAGACAAACAGATCCCTGCCTCACTCCGCTATTTAATATAAACCAATATATATATATATATATAATATATATATATATATATATATAATATATATATATATATATATATATATATATAATATATAATATTATATAACTATAATATATTATATTAGTAATATATATATATATTATCGACAATGCAAGAGAATATGATTTTAACTTTTTAACTACACTTGAGATTGAAAGTATTAAACTGGTTAATTTTATAATTGCTGTTTTTAAAATAAAAATATAAATTATTATGCATTATAATTACGTTATACATTTGTTTCTGAAAACTGAAATATATTTTGTTATGCAATGTGTTGCCGCCAGAGGATCATTTATATCTTTGTTTCGAAACTAATAAAATATTGAAATTTGCAATGTGTTGCGCCAGCATCTTTATATCTTTATGGTACTTTACCGTATAGCATTTGGGATTAGATTCATTGAAAAAGTGGTATATTTTTTTTTAATTCCGCAAAATGCAACTGCTGAAAAAAAATAATAGTTGAACAAATAAATGTTTTTTAAATTGTAACTCTGAAAGCACTAAGCTGAGTCAGAGTCGAAATATTAGAAAATTTGGACTGCGGAGTCGAGGTCGGAGTCGCACCACCAATATATTGTTTGAGGAGCGAAGTCGGAGTCGGAGTCGATAATTTTTTGTTTATAGTGGAGTCGGGAGTACGGAGATCGAAAATATTGTGTTTAAATGGAGCTCGGAGTCAAAAGAGTCGAAAATCCAAATTATTAGAAAATTTAAAGGAAAGATCGGAAGTCGTAAGTCAGAACAATTTATTTTAGAAACAATAACACGCGCAGCCCTGATATAAAAATATACATATATATATATATAATATATATATAATAATATATATTAATATAATATATAATATATATTATATATATATATATAATATTATATAAATATAATTATATATATAATATATATATAATATATATGAAGTACTGTGGTTAAGACTCTTAAAATCTTCATCCTTTAATCCGCGGATAAGTGATTTTTTACTATTCCACATCCGCGATAGTCAAAAATCTAACATTTGTACATCTATAGTAAAGGACATAAAGATACATGCGCAGCGCAATACATGACAAAAAATATATTTCAGGTTTCGGAAACAAAATGTTAACCAAAATTATAATGCAAATGACTTTTATTTTTTATAAATAACAGCCAGATTAAAAATTAAGTTTAATACTTCAGTTTCAATAATTAATAAATAATAATAATAATAATTAATAAATAATAATAATAATTAATAGTTCTATAAATTTTTGACTCCGACTCCTTTACACAGGAATTTTCGACTCCAAACTCCACTTGCAACAACGAATTTTCGACATCCGACTCCGAATCTGGAAAAATTGCACGGACTCCACGACTCCGACTCCGCAGCCCCTGGTATATATGCATGAGCAGTTCTAGAGCAAGCACAAATAAATGGTAGAAGGACCCCCAACCCAGCTACCACTTTCTTTCTTTTTAGTCACCCATATACCCTATATATATAATATATAATATATATATATAATACTATATAAATAATAAATCATATATATATATAATAAATAAATATATATATATATAATATATAATACCTATATAATCACACAAAATAATATATATATTATACTATAATATATATATATATAATATATATAAAACCTATATAAATAAAAAAAATATATATAATATATATATATATAATGTACCCAACAAGCCATTAAATAGGCGAAGCTCTGTGGGCAGGTGATGCTAGGTGAGTTAGTGATGATATATAGGTAAGTTGGTGGTACAGCTTCTGAATGGAATCCAAAAATAAGTATGATGACAGTGTGGCGTATTGTAAGAATTAAATGGAGCAAAAGTTAAGAAAGTGAATGGTTAACATTAAAAATGCGTAGCGAGTAAGAAAAGCAGGATGTGTTTATACCTCCCTCCTTGGGTTTTAAATATGTCAACAAAATGCGAAACAATGGTGATAGAAAAAGGAAAAATTAAGAGATTGAAGGGGGGGGGGGGGGAGGGGGGGGAAAGAGTGTTAGACTGATGGGAGAATGAAGAGAGTGTTAGGGTGCCTGCTTATTATAGTAGTGATGATTGATTTGGTTTTGCATGATGAATCTGAAGAAAGTTGGAGAGGATCTGATATGAGGGTTCCTAAAAGCATAGAAATGTGATAAAGGAAGGGAGTTTGAAGAAAATAAAACACAAAAAAAAAAAACAAAAGCAACAAAAAACAGAAAAAAATAAATAAAAAAAAAAAAACAAAAAACCAAACAAAAACCAAAAAAAAAACCAAAACCCAAAAAAAAAAAAAAAACCAAAACACAAACATCAATGGTAACAAAAAGGTCACAGTCGAAAAATATCTGCAGCAACAACATCAAAAAAACTAATCAGCACATCATCAAGAATAAAACAAAAAAAAACCCAAAACCCAACACAACAAAAAACCAAAAACACCAAAACAAACAAAAAAAAAAAAAAAACAACAAAAAAAAAATCAAAAATCAATCCAAAAAAAAAAAAAAAAACAAAACAATAAAAAACCCGACAAAAAAACCAAAAAAAAAACCAAAACCTCGACACACAAACAAAAATTCGACAACAAATAAAAATAAAGAACAAAAAAACACACAAAAAAAAAACAAAGCAATAAAAACAGAAAGAATAAAAACAATGATAATTAAATAATATCGTCAGTCAAAAACACCAAAAAAAAAACCAAAAACCCACCCAAAAAAAACAAAAACACCAAACAACAAAAAAAAACCGAAATAAACGCACAAAAAATAACAAAACAAACAAACAAAAAAAAGAAAAAAATACAAACAAACCTGAACAGAAACATAAAACCTAAAAAAAACAACAAAAACCCAAAACAACAACAACCAAAAAGAACCAAAGAACAATATAAATGGGAAATTAACAATAAAACAGAACAAACAAAACAAAATAAAAAACGAAACAAAAACAAAAACCAAAACAACAAACCGAAAAAAAAAAAACCAAAAACCAAACACAAAAAAAAACCAAAAAAACCAAACAACAAAAACAAACAAAATGAAACACACAAAAAAAACAAAACACAAAAACAGAAAAAAAAAAAACAAACAAAAACCAAAAAAACCAAAACAATAAAACCTAAAAAAAAAACCAAACCACACACAACAAAAACTCAAATACATCAAAAGCAGAAAAAAAAACAAAAAAACACACAAAAAAAACAAAACAACATCTTCATTGTGAAAAACAGATGTACACAAGAAACTCGCTAAAACCCAAGAAAAAACCAAAACCTAACACACACACACCCCAACAAAACCAAACAACAAGAAAAACAAAAAACCACAAAAAAAAAACAGAACACAAAAAACAAAAAAAAAAAAAACAATACAAAAACAAAAACCAAACAAAAAACCAAAAAAAAACAAACCGTGTCACAACAAAAAAACCAAACACCAAACAACAAAAAAACAAAAACCAACAAGGAAGACATCACTCTAGCTGTAACAGGACTTTGTTTTTAAAAACGAAAATGTTTAAAACAAACAAAAAACCAAAAAAAACCCAAAACCAAACAACAACCAAAAAACTGTACGATAAAAGGACAAGTACAACAGCGATGATAATTTTAGTGAGATAAGGAGAGTCCACATTGATGCCAAAAAATACAAAAATGAGAGAAAGATAAAAAGCAATATGAGAAAGCAAAGTATAAACGGAGTTATAAACTAATAATATATAAAAGAGTAATATAAGTTGAGATATGAAAAAAGAGAGGAACAGATGCTTGCAGAGTGTAGAAAGGAAGATATGTGGAAATCAAAGGAAATACCAAAACAGAAGGAAAACCAAAAAAAAAAACCAAACCCGAAAGCATTCGATACCAACATAGACGCCAAAAATTCCAACCAAATCAAACAAAACACATACTGGTGAATGTAAGAGACGCGCGAACTAATGTACTTGAACGCACTAGGGTTCTGCAGAACATGCTATGTTGCTAAGTCAGATGCTATAATGTATAGATAAATGAAAAACATAATGTGCCATGGAATAAAGAGGATAATACGCAATCAAAAGTGCAAATACTGTTCCAGAATATAAGGACGAAATCTTGGGGAGTATATGTATAGGTAGTGAGGAAGCCAATGATAAAAATGAGGAAAAAAGAAACACTGAATAATAGGAAAGTTGTAATATACCTGAGTGAAGAGAGGAGAAATGAGAAAAAAACAATAGTATTGAGAAATCGGTGTTTGTCATATAGGAAAAGAGAATGGATAAGCCCAAATAGGAGTTAGAGTGGAACCTGCATACTGGTGAGAATAGTGCTTGCGCAAATTCAAACAAACCCGGGTGCAGATTACCACACGACAAAATGAATGGATGAAAACAAAGCCTAAATAGTGAACCAAGAAAAGAGAAAACGAAAGATTCAACAGAGAAAGACTAGAGAGAAGTTATGCACCTCTATTTTACTATAGAGTGAAAAATATCAAGATAATATATCGCTAGACGCTCGACTCAATGTATTTGAAGCCAAAGAGAAAATGTAGGGAAATGAAATCTACAATTTGAATGAAGATACCAGTTTAAGCCGTCATGTAATAAGGAGGACTGCCTGCCAGACTCACGTTTCTCATTATACTATGCTACAACACAAACTGAAATGCCAAAAGTGCAACCATAGGCCTGTAATAATATTATATACAGTAATTGGATCATGATAAACACTACCTGAAGATGCGACCAAACACAACAAAAAAACCAAAAACACCGAAAAAAAAAAATATTGAGATTATAAAGTCAGAAAAGAGAATCAATCAGCATTCAATAACATCTAGCTTGACTTTAACGAAAAACTCAATGAGTCACATTTAAGAAATCAAATAACCACAGCAATATGGAAGATAGGACAAAAATCAAGACAAAACACAAGAATTTATCAGAATAGTACTTATAATAAATTAATATATATATATCATATATATATCAAAATAACTATAAAAAATATATATATATAAATATACAAAAATAAATAAAACCTAAAAAAAAAATAATATACAACATACTATATAGAATACGGCTCTAAAGCACAATACAAATTAAAACTAAAAAACCTATACAAATAAACATATAAAATAAAAACTAAAAATAAGATATCAGTGATGGGCGAATCCGGCAATTTTTGGATTCGAATACCAATCCAGAATTCCGCGAGGTGTAGAAAAAATAGTTCGAATCGCGCAATTAACCGAGACACTCCAGGTGCTCGTGAGAAAATTCAATTGAATAAACCACGAAATCCGAATACACGAAATCCAATGTAACAAAAGCTTCGGAAATCCAGAAATCACGAATCCGAATGTCCGGATTCGATATCTATACACACAATGTTTTTTTTCAAAATTAAATACAAACCAACAAAACATGACATAATATAATCATTAAATAATTATATGAAAATACTATAAATAAAACTTATTAAATCAATCTTTTAATTTTCACACCACATACCAAAATAAGCGCCTGATAATAAGCATATCTACACTTTCCATCAGATTAAGAATAAACAAAAATATATAAAATACAAAAAAACAAAATAACATAAATAATAAATATATAATATACATAAAATAAGAACAAAACAAAACAAATAAAATAAAATAAATATTAGAGTACATAAATAACTATAAAATAACTAAAGAGTTAAGGACCATAATAATATACAAAAATATAACAATTAAAAATTAAACAAATAATAAAACACTAATAATAAATAAATGTTCATATATACATTACTACTACTATACGATAATTAAATACAGTAAAGTAAACTACTAAATATATAACTAATATACTAATATTATATATACATAGGTATAACAAAAAAAAAGCAAAAATAATAATTGACAAATATATAAAATGGAAGACAACAAATAAATGTAGAAAGTGCAAATCGCTAAATAAAGCATAAAAAAACAAACTAATAATAAACAAATATACTACATAAATATACAAATAAATAAATAATAGGAGAAAATAATAAAAACCAAAAACCAAACACAACAAAAAACAAAAAAAAGAGGAAACACAAAAACTTAAAAATAATATAAATCATAATAAATCAATAATAAGAATAAAAATATACATAAAGCTATATATATATTAGGGATGCTGATATATAACCAGAATTAAAAAAAATAGTATTAATTCGGGAACAAATATGGATAAAAATAAAAAACCCAAATAAATATCAATAATATAAAAAACCAAAAAAATATGTCTGCTACCTCAAGCGATGTATACAGAAAAAATCATGTATTAAAATCCCGATGCAACATGGATTCAATAGAAAGTGACGTACAACATAATGTATGTTCCTTATAACAAAAAATAATCCAGTAAATTAAATGTTCTAAATAAGTGATAAAGTAATACAATAAATAAATACCTTCGCCTACACAATACTAACCTGCGATATAGATGCATAGCGATCTGTCAGATTGTTTCTAGCAACGAAACTTCTACCAACGTTCTTCTGAGTCATTCCCACCATCTAGACGCACAGCTCATCCACAATCCGGGATGTTCCTTTCTCTCCATCATTGTAACAACGGCTCACGTTAGAATACATACAATCACAATACTAAACACTTTAGCGTCATTACCACACAACTCTCTGTCTCCCAAACTGTCCCCAGGAGAATAAATACCATTCACACGAATATTATATCTGAGGCCTCGCTTGCGTTCCTCCAAACCATCTCTAAAACACAGCGCGAACCTACCGTAGCCCTGATAACCCCTCTACCACGAAGCAATACACACATTGCTTAATCAAACGACCCAAACTACCGCAAAATGACCCTCCGACATTTCTCTTCCTGTCTCATAATACATTGTAATACTCCTCTAAAATACAAGTCACAAGACAACGAACGCATCTAACGGACATGCCCCAACTTCGCTATTGACTCTATCGGCATTTCAAAGAGCCCAAGCAATTCATGATCAACAGTACGCAAAGTATTGCGCCTCAGTGTTACTTGTAGTACATCCACCATCTGACTCGTCATCGAAATCTCT
>JABUQX010052754.1:25000-27500 GCA_015478945.1 Trachelipus rathkii | reverse complement strand
GGTGTTATGTTATCAGGCATGATTATAGAAGTCAGTGAAAATTGTAATGGAAGAGTGGCCCAAATGTTTGCGGTACATATTTAAGTTGTGATCAAGGTTCACCCTCAGTTTCGCAGAATAATATATATTTTATAAAGTACGAAATATGATGAAAGTCACATTAAAATATTGGCAAAAATTCGTTTTCCTTGAAAGAAAACTGTATTTTAATGGGAAACTACTTTGAAAAATAACCTAAATATATTATTATTATTACTTATTATTATTTTAATTATTATTATATTGATTATTATATTATTATATATTATTATTATTATTAGTTAAAGAGTATTTCTTATCCTTGGGAAACTTAATATGAATTTGATATTTTTGCTCTTTTAGTTCAGATTTTATTCTTCACTTTCCAAATTCTTAAATTTATCTAAAAAACAAAACTATACTTCGAGCTACCTCTCTTTTTCATGCTCTCTTTCCTTATCTCAGTCCCTGGCTCTCTCTTCTCAAACTCTCTCACTCTCTCCTCATCTCTCATATAATTATATATTATATATATACCTATAGATAAGTTTATATATAAATATATATACTCTTACTAATATAATATATAGTATGATATATATAATAGTTATATAATATATATGAATAGTATGATATATGTACGTAATATATACTATACATATATATGTACTAAATATATATTACATTTATATATATATATGTCTTACTATATTATACATATAATTATATATAATAACTATATATATAAAGGAGTCTGATTACTAGGCTACTAAATACAGCTGTATTATTGGCAGGCTGAACAGGATTATAAATGTCTTCATGTAACGTCATATTAGGTATATATATACGCAAAAGTATATTACATATAGAATATGAGCATTAATATTATAACTTATACCGATATCCAATATTACTAGTGTAGATCAGATAACGGATTACTTTTGATAGGTTTCCTCACATAAGGGCTGTATGAAGCAAGTTACATATCAAAGTAGGTATACGGGTGGAGTGGTACATCTTTTATTGTTTTATAAGCTTGTCCCACTCCACTTAGCACGCGGCATAGCCCTATTCTAGGAAGGGGGAGTGTGCATCACCAATGTTCATTCCGCTAGAGCGCAAAATTACGCAGAGTGAAGTTAACAGACGCAGGCTTTAAAGTGGATGACAGTTAAATTCAGCCAGTTAACACAGAGAGATTGGAAGTTAAGAAATAACTCCGACAGCAGACAGAGAGGTGGGACGTGAGAAAGAAAGGAAGCGCGACGCCGAGCGAACTAGCACCTGGAGTTACCAAGACTTCCAGCACAAATACTCGTGGGCGCTTAAAATCAGGTTCAACCTCCTTGTGCTAGCGAAGGAGGCGTCGGTACAAGGTGAGTGGTACACCGGTGTGTGTAAGTTCCCTCGAGCACTACTGCGGCTGTGGTACCTAATAGAAAAGAGATAAGTACGCTTGACGGGCACCACATGCAGCGCCGGCAATGGGCGCGGTCTACTAGATAGAAGGGTCACATGAACTCGGTAAGTTTAACGAATACATCGCACGACGAGTTTATAAGCACCTTTTGGCTTTCTTACTACGACCGCTGTCCAAAAGTTGGGTGAAACCAGAGCCCCCAAAGATGTGAGAACCAGTATCTCCATAGCAAGGCCGCGGAATCGAGATCCTTGTATAGCGATAGCGTGCGAGTCAAACTGAGAAGAGGAACAAAAAGTCTCGCAGTACGTAAAACAGGAAAACCGCGCAGTTTCATATCCAGAAGGGTGCGACCTACCATGAGAACAGTTGTGATGTGACGGATGGCGTCCAAGAACACGTGTTTTTTGTTAATGTATAAGCAAGATGTTTAATTGTTCAACAGGAGAGACGAGAGGAAACAGCTCGTAAAGATAATAGAAATAGGGTTTAGAGTGAGTGTTTTTATGAAGGCGAGATTTGTAGAAGTTGATTTTAAAGAATACTGAATTTACGAAGGTTGAGAACGTGAACCCCAATCGGAAATATTAATCCAGATCAGTTCGAGAAAGAATCGGAAGTAGCATTAAGACGAAGATGCAAATCTAGAGACGCTAAAAGAAAGGAGCAGAATTAGAAATGATGTTGAAGAGATGCGGAGAGGGTGCCCAGTCATCGGCATAAGAGTGGATGATGAATTACCTAGATGTGACAGATCGAGTGAGAAGATCATATGATAGAAAGAAGTAAGGAATATAAGGTAGAGACAGATGATCTCGCGGCTGGTGGGGAGATACACGACCGAACCCTGAGGAAACACCTATATTGACGCAGAAAAAGAAGAACCGAAGTCGCTCCATCAAACCACATTCCGATATTGAGGCAGCATGAAAGCAAGCTAGAATAATACGTAAGGTCAAAGAGAAGAGTAAACACAAAGGAAGGGGAGCTTGGAGAGCGTGACTCGTGCCATACCCGGTCAAATGCTTTGGATATGTCGAGCGCCACCACGCCAAGTCTCCC
>JABUQX010052754.1:17500-20000 GCA_015478945.1 Trachelipus rathkii | reverse complement strand
TTACCAAAGTTTCTCCAATATTTTTTGTTATTTGACAATGAAATTTACTGTGGTCTGCTTTAAAATTAAAAAAATTGAAAATTCCGCAATAAATTGCAAAAAAAAATTTAAGTTTTGGCTAATTTTAAAACTTCGAGTGTTTTCCTTTCTAACCTTCATTTTCAAAAGTCAATTAGTTCTTAATTTTGAGTAAAATTATCTCTCCTTTAATCAATATCAAAAAAGTAAAAATTATTTATTGTGCGGTTTTTTTAGTCATATATTTCTGGAAAAGTTCAAAAACTTTAAAATTGAAAATTTGCAATATAACTTTTTATTGTTCATACAATCTACATTAAATCATTTCAGAGTAGAAGGACCTGAGGGAGCTACACATTTATTTTGTATGCCCAAACATTTGACCTCTGTCACTTGTTCCAACTTAAAATGTAATAAAAAATGGTTGAAAATGCAAAAAAACAGGCTTTAAATTAAAGAAAATAAAAATATGTAAGTCGCCCAATCCCATCTACTCTCAAAGGTTTATTTGAATCGAATCAGTAACAAAAAAAAATATAAATTTTCCCATTCGGTATAAACATTTCCAATTTTTTTCAGCAAATTATTTGCAAGAAATAGGGCAAATTTTTATTTTTTACTTTTTTAATAATTTTTTCTAGTGTAAAAAACTTATGTAGTTTAAGATACAGAAAACTAAATAAATAAGGGTTGCAGCTTCCGTAGAGTTATGCATTCTAGTGTTCATATGCAGATGACTTGAAAGGTGAAGAAATTATCCAAATTTTCCTTCGAAAATTGAAACCTTCCTTTTAATCTAATTTTTTTTGTACAAATTTATCAATGAATAACCTTCATTCTGAAGAGTCGTTTTCTAAATCAAAATAGTTCATCGGGTTAAATAAAATATTTTTCAATTTCAGAAACGTTTGCTCTTTGAGGATGATGGAATAAGCCAAGAGTTTCAGTGTTGGAACTAGTTTTTTTTCCTAATTTCATTTTAACACTCTCTAAGCTAGAGTATATATATATATTATAAATATATATAATATATTAATATATATATATGTATATATATATCTAGATTTTATATATATTTTAATGTATATGTAAATAAAAATATATATAGATAGATATATATATATATATATATAATAAACTTACTTTAAATATATATATATATATATATATTATTATATATATATATTATTATAATAAAAATATATAATATATTAAATATTAATATGTTAATATATATATGGTATATATATATATGTAATAATAATAATAATATATATATATATAGTATAATATATATATAATATATATATAATAATATATATATATATTATATATATATATATATATATATTATATTATAGTATAATATATATAATATATATATATAATCTAATATTATATATATTATTTACTACATATATATATTATTTATATATATATATAATATATATTATATATTATATTATATATAATATATATATATATATACATATATATATTATTATATGATAGAGATATATATAGATATATATATATATATATATTATATTATATATATATATATAAAGTATATATACTATATATATATTATATAATATATATATATATTATATATATATATATATAATATAATTATATATATATATATATTATATTATATTTATATATTTCATTTTATTATTCACCAAATTAGCCTTAATCCCGAGGTAATTTGGTCAGGGAAAGTATTTGTATGGAATTTCTGACCAAGTGGTATATATTATAAGTGCGGATATTGAGGCACGATAGCAAGCCACTGCTTCAGGCAATGCAGTCTAAGCGCTTGTCACCGCGAGCGTGGGTTTCGCATTCTAATACGCGACTTTTCTAATGCTAGAAAGCATGAGAAGAGGTGAATTGTAATATGTGAATAGATTGCTCTGTTGTAATTGTATGTGGTTTATATTGGTCAGATGATGTGTGTGTTATTTTGTGTCAATTTACACTTATGCCGTAAACATTGCAGAACGTTAAATCATAAGAAAATCTCCTACTGGACGACAATATTTTGGATGTCCGTTTCACGTAGCCGAATGAGGATACGAGATCATTAACTGAGAGGGAATCTCGCGTTCTGAAGGCGAGCCAAAAAATCTCGCCTTTAATCCACTGAGCTAAAAATTGAATGTCGTTCGATATACAAATGTGAACTTCCTACTATAATATATATATATATATATAATATATTATATTTATATATATTATATTATATATATATATATATATATATATTTATATATATATAATAAATATAATATATATATATATTATATATTATATAGTATATATATATAGATAGATAGATAGATAGATAAGATATAAGATCTTGTGCTGATGTAAACTTGTTTGATATAATATAATGCACTACTGGTGACGTGCTAAACCTTTTCGTTATTTTAATGTGTCACAGAGTTCGTTCTCTGAAAAGTTTATCCTGGAACAA
>JABUQX010052754.1:0-7500 GCA_015478945.1 Trachelipus rathkii | reverse complement strand
TTAGATAAAGAGGTCGAGCAGATAATAAGTAAGGATAGAGGTAGTATATAAGAGTCGGGGGTATGGATGACTTATTATATATATTGACCTGGAATTGCTTATGAATACCACACCTTAAAAGTCCACCTTTTTATTTTAAAATTAATACATAAAGCAGAAGCTGATACACACACACATACACACACACACACACACATACACACGCAACACACACACATTTAACACAACTGCGTGCGATATTATATTACATAATTCATAGCTTGCGCGAATAGTAAGGACACACACACACACACGTTGGATGTTGACATTCAACACCTGAGGAGACGTAAACCTATGAGGGAAAGCATAGTGGAATTTAATAATTATAGATATTAAATAAATATGTGTATATGTGTGTTATGTTTAGTGTTAAAACCTTACATTATTATTATTTAAATTAACAAAGTGACCTTTTAAGTGTGTATTATAAGGCATTCAGTCACAAATAAAATTAGAAAAATAGGCAGGTCCGAATTTATAAATTAGTAAATATATACTATATATATAATTATATATAATAATATATATATATATATTATAAATATATAAATATATTATATATATATATATATATTATATAATATGTTATATATATATATAATATATATATTTATATAGTATTATATTTATATATATAAACACTATATATATATATTATATATTATAATATTATATAATAATATATTATATATATATATTTATAATATATATATATATATATATATATATTATATAAATATATAATATTATATATATATATATATATATATATATATATATTATATATATATTATATATATATAATATATATATATATTATATATACATTATAATAATTATATATATATATATATATATATATTATATATATATATATATATATGATATATATTATATATTATATAAATATATAATATATATATATATATATATAAATATAATTATAATAATGTAATTAATTAGTTAAATGAAGTAAGATGTGGTGGGAAATCGCATTCCTGAAGTGTATAATAGAAATGCGCTAGAGACAGAAGAAAAAAAGTGGGAATGAAAGTTTAAAAAAGGAAGACCTGGAAGAAGTATATAATATGTAAGATAAAATTGTAATTATAAACAATGAAAAGATGTAACTTATTGAGATAAAATCAAGTATTAAGAAGCTTAGAAAGTAATAAAGAAAAGAAAGCTTGATCGAAAATAATATAGTATATATCTAATTAACAGATATATAAGTGAATGGATAATTATTTAATTGATATAATGTGTAATTTTAAAAGAGTCTGATGAAAGATGGTAATAAGTGTTGTATATAAATTATATATTGATATCATAAAATTCCCACCTGCGAGCCCATATAAGGAAATTGAACAATAACCCACATGGACGAAGGAGGTACAAGTTGTGGTTTGTAATAGTGATATGGGTCAAATTTATCGCAGGTTACTAATATTAAATATATTTATATTTATATATTAGGTCTCGCTGTAAGTCCCCTGATCTAGGGATTGGTAGTATTTTTTATTTTCTGACCATATGAGACGATTAGTTTATACATCTAACTATAATTTATAGGTATTAAATAATTTAAGGTACTATATAAATAAGAGTATCTATATTATAACTTAATCATTGGCTAGGTTAAAGGCTGCGGCCTTTCTTTTTCTTACTCTTTTTTATATTATTTAAATAATAATTCATATTATTTATATCTACTAATTTTTTATATATATTATAAGTTATCTCGAATAATTATGCGAATAATATATGTTACAACACTAATGAATAATCCAGTCTAATATTGCGACGAGAATTAAATAGTGATGAATGATAGATACTATAGGTGATATAAGGTGATGTGAATCTTATAATAGATATGTAATTGTATATAATGAATATATATATAATATATAATTATATTATAAAATATTTATATATATTATAAAATATATATATATATATTAATATAATATTATATATATATTAATAATATATATATATATATTAATTAATATAATATATATATTAATTATATATATATATATTAATATAATAATATAAATATTATTTATATATATATATATAATATATAATATAAATTAATATAATATAATTAATAATAAATATATAATACATAATAATAATAATAATATATATTAAAATATATAATATTTTAAATATATTAATATTATATATTGATATATATAATATATATGCAAGTTTTCATAATAAAAAGTAATTACTTATATATATATGTACTTAATAGTTACTCTTGGATCAATTGATCATATCACATATTAGTATCTTATATGTTTAACTATAATGTACTTGTACTATTTGAAACATAAATATCATAAAGTAAACATTTAAACAGTAGATACTACAACCTATGTTATCTACACCATAATGTCACCAATAATATTGTCCCTAGCAATGTTTCCTTTACCATTGTCCAGATCTGAGTTAATATTTCATATCTATAAATACTACCCTGTACTTGTAATCATTTAAATAAGTTATTTTAAATCCTGATATCAGAGCTGTAAGAAGAAATATGTAGCTTGAACCTCCTCTCTCAATACATCTACATAGCATTTAAAGAAATAATTTAATATATGAAAAATTTAAAAATTTTGTATTTATTAAAATATATTCCCAGTATATGTATTATTATTATTATTTAATTAATTATATAATTATATTTAATATAAGTATAGATTATTAATTAAAATTATTAGTCAATGATTGAATCATAAAATTGCGCTGGTTTCCTATTTATATAATTAATTATATTTATTATTATTATAAATTTATTTTCATTCATCATTATGTAATTTAAAAATTTATTTTAAAATTATTATAATTTAATTAATTAATTTTTTTTATTAGTTATTAATAATTTACTTTTAAGACAACTATCTAATAATAAATAATAATAACTCACATGAACCTATATCACAACAATAATTATTATTATATAATTATATAATTATAATTAATAATTATATAATTATATAATTATAATTTACAATTATAATTTTAATTATAATTTTAATTATAATTATAATTATTTTATTAATTTAAGATTATTGAAAAACATATATGACTAAAATTGTTATTCTTGTCTTATAGAATTATTTATATAATATTTATATTATTTATAATTTATTTAAATTATAATTATATTTTATTATTATTATTAATTTATTATTATTTTCATTATTATTATAATTATAAATTATCTTTATTCTTTATTATTATTATTTTTATATTAATTTAGATATAATTATTTATTGATTATTTTATTAATTTATTCATTATTATATATATATAATATAATTATTATATTCATTAATTTTATTACATTTATTATAATTAATATATATTTAATTTATTATATTATTATTATATATATTAATTATTTAATTATAATTAATAATTAAATATTTATTATTTTATTATTGTTATATATTTATTAATTATTAATATATTATTCATTATTATTCATATTATTATATTATTTTATATCATTATTTATTAAATTATTATTATATATTAATTATAATTATTTATATTAATTTAATTTAATTATTAATTATTTATAATTATATATAAACAAACATTAATGATTATAACTAACTTTTGATTCATATGAGAGACTCTTTAATTATTATATAATATATATTATTATTATCAATTATTAATTATATATATTTATATTATTATATATTATTATTATTATATTATATTTATTATATTATATTTTAATTATTTATATTAATTATTATTATTTAATTATTATTATTATTAATGAATAATATTAATATTTAAGTCCAAGTTTATTTGCTTTTTATTATTTAATTTATTTATTTTATTTATTTTAAATATATTTTATTAATTTATTATATAATTAATTATTTAATTATTATTAATTATTATATATTATTATATATTATATTATTATTATTTTAATTATTTTATTAATTATTAATTTTTATTAATTATTTATTTCAAACTATGATGAAAGGTTACCAAAAGGGATCCATCCACCCTAATTAAATATTTATAACAATTTTTATATTTATATGTCATTCCAAAATTTAAAAAGAAAGGTGTAAGCGTGGTTAAACAACTTATGATGTTTATTAAAATAAATTTATAATCGGAACTTTTTAATATTTTCTACTTTAGTGATTTTAGTCAATTATGAGACGGTACGGTTGGGAGGTGCTTAGGACCGCTTCTTAAGTGATGTCCGTAGAAGTTAATGTGCTTACAATTTTTATTTTCCTACTTCTAATTTACAAGTAGAGGGTTGGACCCCTTGTCCAAAAAAAAACACAAAAAAAAAACAAAGAATGATATAGAGACAGCGTGTGAAACCAGTATTACATATTCCACATATGAATTCATATTCTGCAGAGAAAAGAGATATTACTTACGATTAACATGAGCAAGCTTTATGTGGGAAGGTTTTAGTTAGTACAATCATCATCCGATTAGTTAGTTTGAGAGAGAGGACTGTGTTATGTATGAATGCCATATAACGAGGAACAAAAAGGTTTCTTTCCCCGCCCGATATAACATTCGCATAAAAAGCAGCATAGTACATTTGGTATGATGTCTCACACCGTACAAAAAAAATCATTAGTTTGGGAGGAGCTGTTTTATGTATATGCATATACAGGCAGAAAAAGGTTTCTCTCCCCCGACTATACATTCGCATAAGCAAAAGCATACATTTGGTACTGGAGACTCGTCGAGCGAGAGGTGCGAGCACAAGCTGAGGGATAAAGTTTTATGCAATAAGAATAATGTATTGGGTTTGTTAGTGCCAGGATAGAGTGCGCGACCCACCTCCTCTAACTTGCAATAAACCAAACGCTCACATAAGGTTAATTCGTTAATACCTTCTGCTTGACTGAGCTGATGAAATACTGAAATAAAGATGAGAGAGAAATATAATGTAAGAGACGATATAGAGCGAGTAAAGAGAGAAGAGAGATAAGAACTCAATAATGACTCAGAGAGTAAATATAATAAGATGATATGCTTAATAAGAGAGTGATGAAGAGAGAGAATATATAAATATAATATATTATATAGTAATATATAATACTATAATGGTAAATAACTAGAATGAATAAGATTGAGATAGATATAAGATATGAGAGATAGTATAGAGAGATGAATATAATAATATATAGTAAAGTATAAGAGTGAATGAGAGAGCAGAGATAATGAGCATAGTGAAGAATAAATTATGTGTAGCTGGTTCACCTCTTAAGCGCTATGCTATAATCACCAGTATTTTTTAAGACCTCACTCTCTATAACTGTCCAGTAACGTTAATTATCTAGTTCCGCTAATTAATTAGGGTATAAATATATAATAGTAAATATTAATAGTAATTAAATATAACCGATTCTATGTAACTGACCTATTATAAATTTTTTCCACTTAGTAATTTCCGCTATAAGATATGTCATGGTAATTAAAATGTTTCTAATAAAAATTCTAACATTTTTGGGCTAGTTCTAAATATATAATAAATATTAATATATAATTTATTAACCTCTTTGCTAACTACTATCACTCACAGTCTATTGCCATCGCTCTCAAACTTGCTATGTAACGTTTACGCGTCCGCTTTAGGGTATACGTGAATATAGTAAATCCGATTAACTATGCGACCTACTATATTTACTATACATGATAAGCTATATATAAAAATATATTATATTATAAAAAGTTCTACTAAATCTTAAACTATATTTTGGGTTGATTCTACACTCTGCCCTTTAATACTATAATTCAACCCAGTGTCTAATATAAGCCTCCGCTCCAAAACTTGCTATGTAACGATTTAACAGCCTTCATAAAGATAGTATTAAAAGTAATATGTGTTTGAAAATGATACACTAAGTGAGTCACTATCTCCAAGAGCTGGTTATCACCCAATATTATAATATTAATAAACTTTAATAAAAATTACATGCCAGACTCTAAAATATATCCAACCTTTAAGTTTTCTTATATATTTTATAACTCATAAATAGCCTCTGACCGCTAGAATTAGGTCAATAATTTGCTAAATTGAGCGCTACCTTAAAGACCTATAACTCCAACAATTTTATTCCTTAGGCAATGCAAATAATATAATAAATGAACAAACTTCACTTTGTTTTCATATCTGGTAATTTTAGGCTAATTCTTTTTGATTTAACTAGCATAAATTCAATCTGATGCGTTTTGCATTTGCGAACCAATTTCTAAGCCGCAGCTTTAGTGCTCTCCGTATATATCTACGACTGTAATCTAGGTTCGTGCTAACGTTAATGCGCCCTTGGGTACTTTATTATTACTCTCTCTTAGATAATAATATTAGTGTTTTGTAATTACTTAATAGGCTGCACCTATGTATAGTTGTCAACACATTAGGATATCATAGGAGTGTGGTGTTTTAAGTAGTCTTTCATATTAAATTATATATAAAATATGTAACAATACAATATTATGCTCGCTATTTTAAATTTATTATCTTGTTACCCATTTTCCTAATATTTATAATAATATCCATATATCTTCTAACATTAAAAAATAGATTATGCACAGTTACAATGCTGTATGCGGATATTCTGTGTTAGTCAAATCAAGTGAACGTAATACCGCTGGGCATTAGAGTGAAGTTCTGTGTGTTTCTTTTTTGTTCCTATCTGATGAGATATTTCGCACAAACTACAATAATCCTAAATAATTACCGAGTTTTGAGAGAATTCCTTCGTTATATGCGCGGCTTCAACCATGTCACATAATTCCCCTTATAACTTTGTTTAAAGTATCAGGTATCTCTGTAGTATCAATGATACTATTACTATGTTAATTGAATTAGTTCTATAATTTATACATCTTCACACTAAGTAAGACGTTACCTCATTACTACACATAAAAGATTACCCCCTGCCTACAGAAAGCTAAGATGAGCCGCTATGAGTGCGCTCTTGAAATCACCGTATTAAGCGGTAGAGTGGCCTGCTGCAATATTGTACTAGGCCTAACTGACTCAGATTATCGTTTTTAAGTAAACGTACTAACTGAGAACAGGCTTGCCATAAACCAGTCAGACTTGAGGGTCATATTTTATATATATTATTTATAATATATATATATATATATATATATATATAATAGTATAATATAATATATATATATATTTATATATATAATATATATAATATATATATATATCATATATAATATATATATATTATGTATTATATATATTAATATATATATATAGATATATATATATATATTATATATATATATAATATATAATATTATATATTTAATTATATATAATATTTAAAATATATATATATATATATAGTATATATATATATATATATATATTATACTATATTATACTTTATATATATATATATATATATATATATATATATA